>CAUYPK010029513.1:0-11748 GCA_963574355.1 Loris lydekkerianus
CCTGCACTCACTCAGCCAGCCCTCACGTCTGGAGCCCTGTGTCCCCCTGCACTCACTCAGCCAGCCCTCACGTCTGGAGCCCTGTGTCCCCCTGCACTCACTCAGCCAGCCCTCATGTCTGGAGCCCTGTGTCCCCCTGCACTCACTCAGCCAGCCCTCACCTCTGGAGCCCTGTGCCCCCCTGCACTCACTCAGCCAGCCCTCACGTCTGGAGCCCTGTGTCCCCATGCACTTACTCAGCCAGCCCTCACTAGTGCAGGCTGGTCTTCACCCCATCCTCACCTCTGTCCTACATTTGTCTGAATTAATGAAGAATATTACTCTCACAATCTATCAGTTAGCAATAAACTTCCTCCAGCCAAACACAACCAGATGCCAGGCTGGTGCCAGGGAAGAGTCTTTTCTCCATCCCCGTGGTTTTCCGCCCTGACTGCACCTTAGCATTACCCAGGCTCTTTGGAAATAATACCAGTGTCTGAACTCTGTTGATCATTGACCTCTGTCTCTATGGCAGAATCCAAACAATAGCATTTTTTAAATAGTTCCTCAGCATTTATTTTTAACTAAAGTTTTAAAACTTTTTTTTTTGAGACAGAGTCTCACTCTGTCCCCCTAGCTAGAGTCCAGTGGCATCATCATAGCTCACTATAATCTAAAACTCCTGAGCTCAAGTGATCCTCCCATCTTGGCCTACTAGAGTACATAGGATTAGAGGTGTGAGCTACTGCATCTGGCCTTAATGTTTTAAGACTTTTGAGATAAATGTAGATCCACATGCAGTCAGAGTCCTGTATACCCTTCACCCAGCTCTCCTCCTAGTTACATCTTACACTAGCAGAGTACTTATTGGCAACCGGGAAGTTGGCATTGATGCACTACACCAGTCCAGTTCAGATTTCACCAATATTATATGCACTCATTTGTGTGTGCACACGCATGCATGTGTAGATGTGAGAATATATAAATGTGTGTCATTGTCATCAGAATCACAAGGACCCCGTGCAGCCTCCCCCTGTGTTGTCCTAGTGCATTCACAGAATGGAGGCACCGTTCATCTCTTCTGCTGCTGCTCTTGGGTCTCACCAAGCTCCTCTCCTGCAGTGCTGGGTTTCTGTCTATCACTTGTGTTTAATGTCCACCAGCGCCAGGGTGTCTCTGCTGTGCAGGCCTCCTGCCTTTCCTTGCCATTTAGCAGAGCCTGAGTTCTGCAACTTCCCCAGGGAGTTGGGTTGGGGCCAAAGTGGTCAAAAGGGATTCTAAGCCCCTGCTGTCCCTTGGGTCCTACAGACAGAGTATGCTCGCTACGAGAACGGCCACTATTCATACCGCATCCACCGGTCCCCACTCTGCGAGTACATGATCAACTTCATCCATAAACTGAAGCACTTGCCCGAGAAGTACATGATGAACAGTGTGCTGGAGAACTTCACCATCCTGCAGGTGTGTGGGGCTAGGGTCCATAGGTGGACAGCACCAACGGCGTGTCCTCATCTGGGGCCTTCACCCTTATCTTTTTCTTACCCATAGGTGGTTACCAACAGAGACACACAGGAGACCTTGCTGTGCATTGCATATGTCTTTGAGGTGTCAGCCAGTGAGCACGGGGCTCAGCATCATATCTACCGGCTGGTGAAAGAATGAGAGACTCGGGGAGCAGGGAGGGGGGGAAGAGACGTGTGTGCAGGAAATAGGGACGTGGGGAGGAGCCCTGCAGGGGCAGCCCCCTGAAGTGCCAAGAGAGCCGAGAGGAGTGGTCGTGACTATTGAGGAACAAACCATGCCTGAACTTGCATTGCCAAACCCCAAATAAACCCAAGATGTTGTGTATTTTCAGAGAACCTGGTCTGGCTGTCTGAGCCTTGGGCGGGACTGGGGAGAAGGGGATAGTCTGGGAGGCAGGCTGGAGGCAATGCCCAGAGAGGCACCCCAAGCAGTTCTGAAGCCAGTGCCTGATGGACTCAGCCAGAAACACTGCCAGACACTGGAGGTCAAGATGTGACAGTCTCTCCGCTGCTTGTTGAGCCCCTGCACTGGACTGGGGGCCACACCAGGAGGCCCAAGGACAGCTCCTTGTGCATGCTGCAGCTGCTTTCCCCAGCCACCCCTGCTACTACTCCCAGGATAGCTCACACAGGAGGCCTCCTCCACGAGGGTGGATTTTAGGTGTGGAGGGACAGAGTCATTGGAAGGGCCCACGGTCAGAGTTCTCTGAATAAGTTCCATCCATCTCCAGTGTGTGTGGATTCCACAGCCAACTTCATTACCACTTGGGGGAAGTGGGTCCAGATAATAGCCAAATAGGGAGGGCAGGAGGCTGTGGGCTGGGGGTTTGAGTGGGAGGTGGATGTCTGCAGCATCTGTAGAGGTGGAAAAGGTCAGGTCAGAGGTCTGTGGTGTGCTGGTGTCTGAGACCCATCTAGTTCTGAAACCCTGGTATTCTTGCTCCCTTCCAGCCAACATGCCTGCTGGGTGGCAGCCTCCTTGGAGCCAGCCCCAGCTGTCCCACTTCTGAATAAACTGGTTTCTGTGCCTCCTGGGAATGAAGAAGGGGAGTGGACCCCACTCTGGGCCTAGAGTTAGTTAACCAGCTGAACCACTTCCCTGGTTTATTTCTGAGAACTGGTGTGGGCTTTGGGCTTTGGCAGTCCTGGATTTGTCCTGTGTTCTGAGCTGCCTAACCTTGGGAATTGCTCAGCTTCTCTGAGCTTCAGTACCCTTTCCTCTCTGTAAAGTGGGAAGGCAATAGCAGCTTCCTTAGAATACCTTCATGGGGAGAAGAGATGCCATCTGTGCAGGGCCGAGGCTAAGTAAACTCTGCCCCAGACAGCTGTGATTCTGGGAGGCCTGGGGCTAGCTCTTTGCTGCCACCCACTGGCTCTTTGGTATCCTTATCACTGATGGAAACCACTGTTTCTACCAGGAGTATCCTGGATCTGAAGGGGAGGAAAACTCCACCTGTGCATGTTTGCTGTGTGCCTGGCGCTTTGAGAGACCACAGAAATGAGGGAGGCCATATCTGGGAGGTGTGGCGGGTGGTATTTAGGAGCAAAGGCTCTGGAATGAGACCAGTTGCTGACTAGCTATGACCTTGGGACAAGTTATTTCATTTCACTGTGCCTCAGTTTCCCCATCTGTAAAATGGGTATAACCTACCTCATATGTGCGGTGCCTAGCATAGTGTCAAGCACATAAATAAATATGTTTATGTGTTTAATAAATGTACATTGTTATTATTTGTAGGAGCTGGCAGTCTAAGGAGTCAGATTGGAAAACTGTAAGTGCAGTAGGCTGATCCTCAAAGTCACTGGCTTTCAGGGACAGGAGAAATCAGGGTATATAGGATCCAGGGAAGGGTAGCACTTGAGGAGAGCTGCCATTAAAGGGTGGTCAATGTCTAGTTAAGCAGCTGGGACAAAGCTGGCCAACATCCCACGTGAGGGGAATGGCCTCCCTCTGGTCTCCACAGCTCTCTAAAGAGCAGCTTTAGCCAAACTCCTGTGGCATCAGGACTGCTGCTAGCCCTCATGCCAGGCTGCAGGCCTGCACAGTATGGTGAGTGAAGCCCAGCTGTCTTCAAGAGCTAAGGTGTGAGGTCCCAGGGAGCCCAGGGTTGGACTGAGTCGCCAAGCAGGTGGCGTGTGCTTACATGTCTACATGTGGGTTTATGTTTGAATAAGGCTGTCTTACTCCCATGCCCAGGAACCAGGATAGCCCTTGCTCCCCCTTCTATTCCTGGAGCTGTATGTGAGAGAAGCTTGTGATGCCTGCCTCTCTAGCTTGATTGGCAGCACCAGCCCCGGGAACCTTCAAACAGGAGGGTTTCTTGTGGAGAGCAGCCTCTTGGCTGTGGGTCAAGTGCATAACATGAGATAACCTTTTTGTGTCACGGGTGAGAAAGTGCAGGTGTTGCTGGCTGTGAGTTTTTCCTTCTCTTTATGAACTGACCTCAGCAGCCTAAATAGAGTCCTGTTATGGGAGGCCGAGGCAGGCGGATCACATGAGCTCAGGAGTTGGAGACCAGCCTGAGCAACAATGAAACCTCCTTTCTACTAAAAATAGAAAAACTAGCCAGGTGTTGTGGCAGGAGCTACTGAGGAGGCTGAGGCAAGAGAATTGCTTGAACCCAAGAGTTTGAGTTTGAGGTACCCAGAGTGACAGAGTGAGACTCTCTTTGTCTCAAAAAGAAAAAAAAAAAGAGTCCTGCTTAGAGAGGTAAAATCCAAACTGGCTAGCCGTAGACAGCAGATTTATGGTCTCTTACCCACAATACAGTAGACCAGGACACCTGTGGCAAATGGAAACACAACTTGGCTTCATGTAGCCTGCAGCCTCATCTGAGGCTCCCCTGTAACCCCTAGCCCCTCTAGCCACCCTCTGTCACCCTTCCGGCACATCCTTTTTGCTTCTCGTGTTCTTCGGCCTTCTCCCAACACCCACCTGATGCTCATTCTTCAAGAGCCAGTGGGGAGCCACTTGCATGTCAGAAGCATTCCACGCACATCTGCCACTTGGTACCTTTGTCATCTGATCTTCACCCCATGCTAGCCCCATTTTAAAGATGAGCAGTGAGGCACAGAGGCCAACTAGCTTGGATGATTAGCATATTTAGCAAACATTTGTGTAACTTCTGCTTTCTGGAAGGCACTGGGTAAGTGTCAGTGTGCAGGACAGGCTCCCTGGGAGTAGAGAAAGAAAGCATGTGAAAAAGAGGCGGGCGCAGGCTCTGGGCAGTGCTGTGGGCACTGACGCTGAGAGGGGACCTCAGAGGCAGTGGCGTTGGAGCTGATCAGGAAGGACAAGAAGAGGGATGAGGGAACCCTTTTCCAAATGGAGGCCACAGCAGGTCTGGAGGCTGGGAGGAGAAGGATGTGTTCCAGGTGGGGGAAAGAAGCAGGTGACCGGCCACTGTGCCCTCCCTTGGTAAGGACTCTGGACTTCACTCAGTGTGATAGGAAGGCCTGGAGTGTGTTAAGCAAGGGAATCTATTTGATCAGATTTTGAAAACTGCTGGGGCTACTGTGGACCACAGAGAGTCACATTGTGTCATCTGAGTGTCTTTCCACCTGGAGTTAGGTTCTGGAGGGACTCTACAGATTTCACGGTTCTGTTATGCTCAGCAAACATTTGATAAATGAGTGGATGTGTGTAAGGCAGGGGGTCCGTGTCACCAGGCCTTGAGCTGAGGAAGGATCCCTCAGCCCTCTCGGGAGATTCAGCCTTCTATGTTGCCAACATCATTCAGAGGCAGCAGGCAACATTGTCAAGATGGAGATGGGGACGGGGCACAGCCCATCTGTTGCAGGGGTTGGACAGTGACCCGGCAGATTGTTTCCCAGTGGCCACCGTCCTTCACAGAGTCGGATGATCATCCTAACAAGAAAGAAACCCACACGGATGGAGTTGGGGGTGTGCACGTGTATATGTGCACGCATGTGCAGTCGAGGCTCTGCCTTCCGGGACTGAAGCCAGTGGAGTGGCCTGTCCCCTGTGTGTGCTTGGTCTGGGAACCTGCTCCCTCTGCTGGGCTGTGGGTTGCAGAGGGCCGTGGGCAGGGCTGTGTCAGGTGGGGCTGGGTCTCCTGGGCCCTAAGCACAGACACAGAAAGTGAGGGAGGGTGTTGATGTGTTGGATTTTTCCTCAGGGGCAATTCCACCCAGTGCCCACTGTGTTTGACCTCTTCTTACCTTCTCAGTTTTATTATCTCTAAGAAGGGAAGCAAGAAGCTTTTCCAAAAGAACTGAATGTAAGTCCTTCCTAAGAACGTAAACTTAAGCCAGGCCAGTGACTGAACTGATGGCTTACAAGTCGTATGAACTCCGGCATCTGAGGGAAGGTGTGTGTGAAGGGGCAGCACTGCAAGCACTTTTCCCACTCCTAAAATGCATGTACACACACACACACACACACACACACACGTTTCTTTTTTGATTTAAAGTAAAAGCCCTGTTCCAATGTCCCTCCGAGAAGGCAAAGAGAAAGTCTCAGGTCACTTGTTTCCAGAGGACTGTTCAGGCCTCTGGCATCAGAAGAGGAGGGAAGTGTCCTTATTGGGAGTGTAACTGTGGCCCATGATGGGGAGGAAGAGCTCACAGAAAGGTCTAGAAAGGGAGGGCAGAGCAAATGGAGAGCTAAACTACTCTAGATAAGAAAATATTGAGAGGCTGGGGGCTGTAACTCTAGTATTCTGGGAGGCTGAGGCAGGTGGATTGCTTGAGCTCAGCAGTTGCCAGAGCGAGCCCCCTTCTAATGAAAACAGAAAAACTAGCGGGATGTGTGGCAGGCACCTACAGTCCCAGCTACTTGGAGGGCTGAGGCCAGAGGATCACTTGAGCCCAAGAGTTTGAAGTTGCTGTGAGCTATGATGCTACGGCACTCTACTGAGGGTGAGAAAATGAGACTCCGTTAAAAAAAAAAGTGAAAATCAATAAAAACCAGTTGAGAAATTTGATTTCCCTTTTATTCCCTGAGACAGGGTGGGGACATGTGGTCAGGCATCTTTGGGCGGAAATGGGGAAGGGTCTTTTTAAGCTCCTGAATGTCTAATATTCAACCTTCAGTGTTTTGTACTTTTGCTATGTAAACACCCTTCATCTCTCCAAATCTTCAGTAAAGTCTGCTACATACACAAAGGCCTTGGTGCGTGTGGTTTCTTTCTGGGGAAGTGATGGAAGTCCACATGGGGCCACAACACAAGAGCAGCAGAGCAGTCTGCAACCACTGGGGCCGATCACCCACCGAGCCCAGGCGGTGGAGTAGGGGACTCAAGGCAGCACGTGTGGCCTGCTCAGCCGGCCCAGCTCCTTCTCTCAGAGGATGGGGAACAGTAGGAGGTGCTTCCTGACTGGGCCCAACTTCAAGTTAATCTCTCTGGACTCTCTGGGACCCCCTGCCTCCTTGGTAGCCATCCAGGTTATATCAGTGAGGTTCCAGGAGGCTCTGTCACCAGGCTCTGAGTGCTGCACTTTCAGGAACACATAATGTTAGGTACTTAACAAATGGACACAAAAGCCATGTATGTGAAGAGTGGGCAGAAGGGACAGGTTCAGGCAGGGGCTGGCAGGGTGTGGCCCCTTGGCATCCTGGGAACTTGGTTTTAGCACATGATTCGGGAGTGAGCAGGCTTACTTACCAGCAGCCACCAGGGCTGGCTTGCTAACCAAAATCAGTATGGCGTGATTGATAAGCACAAGTGCCACTTCATTAATTCACACTAAGCAGCACCACTCCCCGCCCATGGAACACTGGCATCTACTCAGTAGCACAGTCCTTCCTCTGTGGGAACCCAGGGAAACAGGTCACTTGCATATGGTTGGCTGTGCCTCTGTTTACGAAGGAAGTTGTGCAACCTTGAAGGACCTAGTGCCGTCTATGTTGAGAGCCTGGTGTCCCACTATAGGGGAACGTAGACACAATTCTTCCATGTGGGAATCAATCTTTTTTTCTCGACATTGGTTAGTGGTAACTTGTTTTTTTGTCACCCCAATCAATTACATCATGCTGGAAAGTTATGTGCTACTGAATAAGGTACAGCATGTGGTCAAAAGTCATTCCCCCAAACACCACTGGGCACTTAAACGTGTTAGCTGCCCTACTATGTTAAGTTTTACTAGTTTAGGGTTCAGAGGGGGGTAATTCTGAAGACTCACTTTTACCCAGAGCAATTTCTCCTAACCTCCTCTCACTTTCTGGGTGGAGAGGCAGGGGCCTTGCCTTGCTGCAGGGATTGCCAGTCTGGACCTCTCGGCTTGTGTGCTGGATCAGTGACCCGATGCTGACCCCTTACCTGTAGGTCTGAAAGCTGGAGGAGGGGTCAGCCTCAGCTTGTGAATTCTCCTGGGCTCTCAGGTGTGGGGGTTTCCCTGGACATCACAGACAGGCTTATAGTTTGGGATTGAGGAAAGGAAGGGGAAAGGAACAGGAAAACATGAAAGAAAGAGATGGGGGAAGGGCTAAGTCAGGAGTGCCATTGTCATCTCCAAGGTTGTTCTTTCAGGCATCACTGCCCACAGTGATTGGAGGGTTGAGGGTGGCTGGTGTGGCACAGTAGTCATTCTGCCATAGCCGGCATCTACAGAGCACGTTCTATATGCTAAGCATGGTCCTAGGGACGGGGGATACACCAGGGCAGAATGCAAATGTCTTTGCTCTCATGACTTCCATTCTAGTAGGGCAGCCTTCCAATAAACAAGTATTAAAAAAGGCAAACAAACAAGAAAATAGCAAGAAGTGATTAGCACTGTGATGAAAATAAAACAGGATAGGCTCAGCGCCTGTAGCACAGTGGTTATGGCACCAGCCACATACACCAAGGGTGGCAGGTTCAAACCCAGCCCACGCCAGCTAAACAGCTAAACAACAATGACAACTGTAACAAAAACTAGCTGGGCGCTGTGGCAGGCACCTGTAGTCCCAGCTACTTGGGAGACTGAGGCAAAAGAATCATTTGAGCCCAAGAGTTTGAGGTTGCTGTGAGCTGTGACACCATGGCACTCTACCGAGGGCAACATAGTGAGACTCTATCTCAAAAAAAAAAAAAAAAAAAAGAAAAGAAAACAGGACAACATGTTAGAGTAAGGTTTTGCTAAATCCAGCTCATCTGGGTTTTGTTTGTTTATTGTTTTCTTTTTTTTTTTTTTGTGGTTTTTGGCCGGGGCTGAGTTTGAACCCACCACCTCCAGCATATGGGATTGGCGCCCTATACCTTTGAGCCACAGGTGCCACCCATGTTTTATTTTTTTGAGACAGGGTCAAGCTCTGTCTCCCAGGCTAGAGTGCAATGGTGTCATCACAGCTCACAGCAACTTCAAACTCCTAGGCTCAAGTGATCTATTCTGTATCAGCCTTCCAAGTATCTGGAACTATAGGTACCTGCCACAACACCCAGCTAATTTTTCGATTTTTTGTTGAAATGGGGTCACACTATAGTGTCACCTGTTTTTATATAGCCTAGAGCTAAAAACAGATTTTACATTTTTATTTTATTTTTAAACTTTTTTTATTATTTGCTGTTTTTGGCTGGGGCCAGGTTTGAACCCTCCACCTCCGGTATATGGGGCCAGTGCCCTACTCCTTTGAGCCACACATGCCCCCCTGATTTTACATTTTTAAATGATTGGATGAAAATAGAAAGGACAATAACATTTGTGACCCATGAAAATGATATGAAATTGAAGTTTTGGCGTCCATAGAGTTTTATTGGCGCATAACCGCAGTCATTTGTTTACAGGTTTTCTATGGCTGTACAGTTGAGTGGCCACAACAGGCTCACAATGCCCAAAATATTTACTATCTGTCCCTTTACAGAAAAAGTTTGCCTACTCCTGTGTTAGGGGGAGGCTGGAGAAGGACTTTTTCAGAGGAGTTGGTCCTCAAAGACCTCTCTAAGGTGACAATAGGAACCAGCCCAGGAAAGGGAACCCCTATTGCGAGGGTGCTGAGGTGGGAAAGAACATGTTCAAGTCACAGAAAGAAGGCTGGAGTTCTGTCCCGTTCCTCTTCCAGGAAAGCAAAATCTTCCATTATTTACTTGAGGGTGGTAGATTTCAGGGAGGTGGTTCTTCTACCCCACCTGTTTCCTTCCAGCTGTCTTGCTCTTGGTTAGTTTGGGGCATGGTCCTTCACAGAGATCCTTTCCTCAGAAACCAGGCAGGCAGTCCTTGGTTGTGCAAACACTTTTCTGCACTACTACTGGGCTGAAGTATAGTGGGATCTTCCTAGTTCACAGGAAACTCTTAGGCTCAAGCCATTCTCCTGCCTCAGCTCCCCAGTACCTAGGACTACAGGTACACACCACCATGTCTGACTAATTTTTCTATTTTTTTGTAGAGATGAGGTCTGACTATGTTGTCCTGGCTAGCCTCAAACTCCTGGGCTCATGGAATCCTCCTGCTGGGACTATAGGCACGTGCCTGGCTATAGGATTCAGCTTTCTTGGGTCTGCTGTGACCACTTGTCCTGCTTCCCAGCTTCTGGATTTGTGTTGCTTTTATCTCCTTTATTTCCCTTTATGCTCATCTTGGAAGGGTTTCAAGAAGGAAAAAGATAGAGATACATGTTGACTCTGTCATCTTTGTCCTGATTCGCTTATTTAAAACCTCACTCTGGCTGTGGGTGGGAGTTAGACTGTCGGGGTGGGAGCGGAAGTGGGAGACCCAGTAGGAGGCTACTGCAGAGGTCCAAGTGAGAGGGGATCATGCTCTAGACGAGTGTGTAGTACGGGAGATGAAAGAAAGAAGATGACCTTCGGATGTGTTTTGAAGAGGGAGTTACCTTGACTTCCTGATAGCTTGGATGTAGGGTGTGTGGGAAAGTGAGGAATTAAGTAAGACTAACTGCTGGTGGCGCCTGTAGCTCAGTGGGTAGGGCACTGGCCACATACACCCAGGCTGGCAGGTTCGAACCCAGCCCGGGCCAGCTAAAACAACAATGACAACTGCAACCAAAAAAGAGCCAGGTGTTGTGGCAGGCACCTGTGTTCCCAGCTACTTGGGAGGCTGAGGCAAGAGAATCACTTAAGCTCAAGAGTTTGAGGTTGCTGAGAGCTATGACACCACGGCACTCTACCCAGGGTGACAGCTTGAGACTCTGTTTCAAAAAAAAAAAAAAGACTAACATCAAGGCTCCCGGCTGAAGTCATTAGTGCCATTTACTAAGACGGGCAAGACCTGGGGGGAGGAGCAGGTGTCTGGATGGAGATCAGGGGTCAAGGCTGAGGAATCCGAGAGACCCGAGTGCAGGTGTCAAGTCGTGGCTGGATTTATGATTCTGGAATTAAGGGGGACGTGTCAGGGCTGCATTTAGGATTCACAGGCACCAAATTAGTATTTGAAGTCTTGGGATTAGATGAAGTTACTTAGGAGGAGATTATGGATGCAGAAGAGAACCAGTCCCCAGGATGTTCCTGAGGCATTTCCATGTTTAGAGGTAGAAGAGAGGAGGAAGAAAACCAGGAGAAGAGGGTTTTCTTTGCAGTAGTAAGGAAAGTGTTTCCAGGGGAGTGGTCAAATGCTACTGACAGGTGAGCTAAAGTGAGGACAGAGAAATGACCGTTTGTTGTAGAGAACCTCTGGTTTTCTCTCCTTCCTGAGTAATGGGATCCCTCCATTTTTAGCTATGCATATGGTCACGCAGAATAAAAACTACAAGGGAGGTAAGCAGACATACAATTTCTAGAAAACGGAGGGGGCATGCTCTTCTTCACCCCTTTTTTCTTTTCAGTTGAATAGAATGTGATGTAATGGCTGGATTTCCTGCAGCCATTCTGGACCATGGTACAATACTAGGAATGGAAGCTACCTATGGTGAAACAACAAGATGAAAAGATGTTGGATCCTGAATACCATTCAGTACCATAACAGTTCTGGACAGATTTTATATGAGGAAGAAATAAATTCTTTTTTTTTTTTTTTACTTTGTTGCCCTCTGTAGAGTGTTGAGGTGTCACAGCTCACAGCAACCTCAAACTCTTGGTCTCGATCAATTCTCTTGCCTCAGCCTCCCAAGTAGCTGGGACTACAGATGCCCAACACAACACCCGGGTATTTTTAGACATGGTGTCTTGCTCTTGCTCAGGCTGGTCTTGAACCTGTGAGCTCAGGCAATCCACTCACCTTGGCCTCTGAAGAAACAAATTTTTATCTTGTTTAAGTCACATTTATTTTTTGTTTTTGTGATTAGCTTAATACTAATTGATACATCATTTGGTCTGGCAGCTAATATGGAGGCATAGTGGTTGAAGCTGTAATACTG
>CAUYPK010029515.1:0-13810 GCA_963574355.1 Loris lydekkerianus
AATTAGATGTACATTCCTGAGGTCTTTTATCTGTTGTAGCTTTGTCTTTTTCTTTTTCTTTTCATTACATCAGGTATATTGCCCTGTAAATTGTGGTAGTGGTACCAGGAATAAAAAATTAAGGAATTTTTAACTTTTCAAAAAAAAAAAAAAGAAGAAGAAGAAGTAAACTTTTATTGTATTAAGTGCCAAGAATTTGGAAGTCATTGTCATAGTATAATGTTGCCTATCCTGACTAACAGACTGGTATAAACTAATAACTCTCCATGTGTGATTATGGATTTGTTAAATTCTGATTTGTTAAACTGACTTCCATTCCAATCAGCCTAACACCAATGATTCTAATTCCTCAGAGGGGTCAAGTTGTAACCATAATGATCTTGTGATGGAGTAATATTGAAAACATTTATAATTTATGCAGCATATAGCAGTGTTTATTTGTTCTAGTAACAGTATCCATTGCAACCAATTCTACAGATGAAATACTCCCAAACACATTTACCTCTTAAAACCTGCTGAAGGTACAGGCATACTTATGCCTGTATTTATATAGAATAGCTCGTGCAAACTATTCTTATGTGGATGAATAAAAATCATGTTAGCAATTCCCCAAGTGGGCTTGCAAAGTGTTTGGAGAAGTTTAGGGCACCTTCAAACCGTAAACAAGTTTGAAGGTATTCAAGGTAGTAGGTACATGGATGGTTTACAATCTGTTTCCAGATCCTCCACTTTCATATATACTCAGTCCTAACAATGGTTGGAGGACAATCTGGGGCAAAGGTTGGTGCCCACCTGCCACTTCTCCTTTCTCTCAAAAGCACCCTTCTACTCTATAACAGAGAGACACGCCTGTCACTCATCCCACCTTCCCAGGGCCATGTCCCTGTGGTATGAATGCCTCTAGGTCACCAAACAAGAAGACCTGTGAAATACTGGCACCTAAACAAGAAGAAATTTGAAAAATGGATGCCCATAAAACCTCTTTACTCAGGCATCATACCCCTCCAATCAATCATCTACCTTTTTAAAAGATGTACTTCCAGTACTTTTTTAATTTTATATTGATAACTACATTAAGACCCATAGCTTATTTTGTTTTGCTTAATTGTACATTAATAATACTCATAGTGATAATTCAGTCCAAAAGAAATGTGTAACATAAAGCTTTATGGTCACAGAAATTTTTTTTAAATTTTAATTTAAATTTATAAACCTCTTTTTGTTGAAGAGTTATAGGATAGCGTGATCAACGAAAGACTTCCAAGCATAAAAATATATTGTATTAGATAAAATTTTAAGGAGGAAATGGAATGTAAATATATTTCCAAGGAGAAAAAGAAATGATGCAAAATCTTTGACTGTTAAAAACAGGGCTTTTATATGTTTTTGAACAGATAATAGAAGGTATCATCTGGCTGTGGTGTTTATATTTTATTGGAAACTTTTAAAAGAGGAATGCAACAATTTTATTTGAAACTGTCAAAATTTACAAAGCACCAGAAATTGCATTATTTACAACCATTTAAACTTATCATGAGAATTTTGAGATGACAACTTGAAAATGTATGATGAGGCACTTACTTTTTCAAAACTCTTTTTGGGGGGATACAGGTGCAGAGCAGTGTGGAGACTGCAGGTCAGCACAGCTGAGGCCCCAGGTTCCCCAGGCCTGGCAACCCATTTATGGCCCAGCGCCACCCTGGCCTAGCACTGGGGCAGGCTGCTGCCCTTCAGACAGAAGCAAGGTCAGGGCTACAGACCTTGGCATATGAGTAAATGTTCATAAAATGAGCGAACATCTCTGGTTTCTCATTCTCACTCTGTTATATATACCCAACATGATCCTGAAAAATTTGCCTTCCTTCTTGAGATACTTGGAGAAAGAAGTGCAGAGTGTCATTTGGTCACATTATCCCAGAGGATACTGAGAACATCCTCGGGAGCACCACAATCCAAACACTCCCAAGCAGTCTTTCGCCCCAGAGTATTTGTATTTTATTCCGTGACAAACGTAAATTCCATTTTAAAGCAGGTTTTTAATCCAGAAAGGCCAAGCAGCAGACATTAGGGCTTCACTGCCCATATCTACCTTCTCAAAGATCTGAGATTGAATTTTCTCAGCCTCAGAAATTCTTTCAGTTCTGGCCTTTGGTGAGAATTTATGGGACAGATCTGAATCTGTGTTTTTATTTACTGTCTAGAAGACAAAAGGGTTAGGTATTAGAATGAACTCTGCGTTCAAAGCTTGTATCTATTACTGCCTTGCTGTATAACTTCAGCCAAGTCACTTACCTTCTTTGAGTATCAGTTCCCTCAATCATAAACTGGGGAAATCGCAAGGAGAGCGTTCTGCGTACAAAATGAAATATCAGTATGGAAGTTCTTGGTAAGTGAAAGTATAAAAATAGTGGGACATTTATCACTAGAAAGATGGAATTTTTTATTATCTTCGACAATCTGCTGTAGCTTCCAACAATCCCTCTTGGTCCAATTTAAATATCACGAACCACATTTCCAACCCTTTTCTCTTTGCCTTCCTTTTTTCCTTTTGGATAAAGAGAATATTTAGTTATAATCTCTTACATAAGAATCCATTATGTATTTGAAGAGAGGGTATTTTAGACCAGTTTTTTAGAAGTGGAAGTCAAGGGGATTCCACCCCTCCCCATCACCCAGCCTGCCACTGAGTCTTGGATAATCAAATTCTGCCACATTTCTTATAAAGGTCAAATTAAATTTCAACAGTTTTATACTAGTAACCATTTTCTACTTGAAAACTTCCCTTAAAACTCTCAAAGCCAGTCCTACAGGGGCAGTAGTTAGTTTAGTACATTAGTCACTATCATGTCTATGCATTTAGCTAAGGCCCCACCAAGACCGATGTTATACAGAAGGCAAAGCAAGCTGCATTTCCTGGGACTGATTAATGTTGCAGAATTTTAGCATGGGGCTAAAAACATTTCCCATCACACAAGAACTTCATTTAACCATCCTTAGTAGTTTCTGAAATACCCAGATCATGGATGTTAAAAACAGAAATAAACAAAAAAAGATGGAAATTTGTTGTTCAGCCGCAAAATCTGTTGGTTAATTCTCTCACGGTGAAGAGTTCTACAGTTGAGCTGCTGCTGGGTAGGAAAGCGCCTGGATGGCAAAGCCAGTTGAATGAATAGGCAATAACTTTTTAAAAAACTCTGGTGCTGTCATGCTTTCAACAGTATCCAAGGGGACACAGGGTCTCTGCCATTCTCCAGTGCCTCTTTGCATAAATCCTGCTCCCCACCCCAGAAGTACCCCTTTACACACGCAGACATTCAACACCAATGTGACGATCCGTGGGAACCCAGCCCAGACACAGGGATGCTCACCCCCTACCCATGAAGCCCGATGGCCCCAAATCATCCTTTAGTCCTTCTCCCTGCCTACACCTAAACTCCCAACCTGCAAGCTTCTACTCATCCTTTAAGACGCAGTTCAGGAGTCAGGGGCTGAGCTCTTCTTTCTCTGTGTTTCCACAGAGCCTCACAGGGGTCTGTATCAAGGCACTGATTATACTGCCATAGTTACTGTTTACCTCTTCTGTCCTCAACTAGACTTGGAGGATCTCAAGAGTAAGAAGCATGTTTTACTTGTCTTTGAATTTCCTTTACCAAGAATAGTATTTGACTCATACTAAGTGTTTAGTGAAGAAAGGTTCCTTTTGGTATAGGGAGTTAATCCAAAGGAATATATGGCTAATGGTGCAATTTCAGGCATGTTGCAGGCTGGTTCCTTCAGAGGAAGAATTTGGGACCAAGAGACCTGCCCTACTTCTATCAATCATTTCACAAAAGTATCTACATGAAAGGCTGCTCTTGAGCTGGTAGCTAATGTTCCTGAAAATGCTCCCTGGCAGGTTGCCCCAGGAGATCAGTTTAAAGGAAGGTTGCTACACTTGTCTTCCCATCCTTGTTTAGTGAGTTACTTAGTTAAATAGACCCTCTACTGGGGGCTGGAACTCTGCATGAGAGTTTTGGCTCTACTTTTTCTATTATAAGGTCCGTGTTATATGCAAAGGGATGACTGTTGGCCCCATAGGAGAGCATTTATAGCATCTGTCTTTTGCAATTTCCTACCTATAAAAGGTATGTTGACTTACATAACATTTGCAATCCTTGCATTGGCCAGTATCCCATCTGTAACACCTGGATTTATCCACTTCTATTTCCCAGTA
The DNA here is from genome assembly GCA_963574355.1 of Loris lydekkerianus. NCBI lineage: Eukaryota > Metazoa > Chordata > Mammalia > Primates > Lorisidae > Loris > Loris lydekkerianus. Next base: position 4,214 of record CAUYPK010029515.1, read on the forward strand.
TTTGTTTTTTACAAGCTCTTATTGACAAAATCCACGTCTAGGGATTACACCTCTGAAAACATCAGGGCCCAGGACAGTCAGGAAGTTACTAACATGTTAAATTGGGTCTCTAGGAAAGTGATTTGGGTGAGAAAAAAATATCAGATCAAGCAATAAAAAGGATACATAGCACACAAGCCAGATCTAGTCCTACAATAACTAAAAATAAAAATGGACAAGCAGTCATCACATGTCAAAGCTGCCCAGCAAAACCTTAGCACCCTATTAAGCATGGGTCCAACTACCTCCGCAAATAGTTCCTGAATCATATCTCCACAATTCTTTTTTATGTTTCTTTGGCTTATTAAAAACTATCCTAAAATCCATGGCTTATTTTGAAAACTGGACTTTGTGTCTGACTGGCCCAACATATCAAAGTAATAAAGATAAGAAAGAAGAATTGAGATGCAACACTGGTAATTGGGTGTCTGTGGGTAGTAATGAGGACTCACGGAGCTGAAGACTTTGGGGGGGTCACTCTTTCAATAAGGGTCAATTCTTATGCAGCTGGATTCAGTAGTCACCCACATAGTGTCATATGAGTGATTAAGAAAGTCACCTATCCCCCAGATATCTACAGTCTCCATCAGAGTGCCACTGTGACTCAAATGCTATGAACAGCAATGTAATCTTTAGGTTAAACAGTGATTCATTAAGTATCCTATTTTAGAGTGCAATATCCCTATGAGAAAGTACCCTTCAAATTTCTAAGTCACTAACGACTTCAGATGAATTATTTAATCATGTCTCTGTTCTTCAGTATGTGAGGGACCTGGGCCATATCGAGTATAGTTTTTGTCATTAGAGTTTTGTCCAGATGTTTTCTTGGGGGGGAGGAGGAGTGGAGGGAGAATGGAGGAGATTGGAAGGAAAAGGAAGCCAGAATGAGAAGAAAAAATATCAAAAAGGAAAGTCTGCGGTCTCAAAGAAAAAACTGCCTGCTTCACAAGACCATGTACTCAAAATCCACCTGGAAGGACCTTATTTTCCAGTATGCCTCAAACTTTAATGTGAGTAAGAATCATCGGAGATCTTGCTAAAATATAGACTCTGATTTAATAGATCTGGGCTGGGGCCAGAGATCTGCATTTCTTATGGGCTTCCAGGTGAGACTAATGCTACTGGCCCCCAAACCATACTTTGGGAGGTGGAGAGATATGTTGAAGGACCATGGAACTTAAAAATATTCTACTGTTCATCTGGTGGGGCACAAGAATAATCCTGGGCTAATGGACTGCTATGGGTCTCCCATGTACCCCTGCCCTTTCTGTTCAAAGTGGGATGCACTGTCCTTTTCCAAGAAAGTTGCATCTGGGCTGCTTCTTCTTTCCCCTTCAGAGGCCCAAGGTCAGTTTTGATGTACCCAATACCTTCTAAAAATTCCAAGACTGAGTTGGGTCCCAAGATACTTTTACTCTCAGCAAACCCTGAAACAATAATATAAGAATTACTGTCAGTAGACAGGGAGCCCCGTGCAGAGTTTGATGACACCAGTAATAAAAGCAAGAGAAATCCTACAATCTCACATTTATGTGTGCAGAAGATTAAAATTCCTTGCATGCCTGCCCAACAAGGAAGTCTTTATTTCTCTCTCCTTTTAAAGAGCTTGAGGAGGTAAGAGTAGACAAGTGAATGGCAGATTAATCTGTCTCATGATGTGATCCAGTCATTGGATGAAGCCATGTTTACTCCCATGTACAGATGAGGCCGGATGCTCCCAAGCTTTGGCTGCTGGAACTTTGCCTAGGATGAACTCTGCCTGACAACTGTCCCCTGAAGTGAGGTAACTAATGCTGCCTGCAGCAAGAACTGGCTCCCAAGGACACACATACCAAAACTTGCAGATGAGAACCTTTTGAAAACAATGGGAAATAAGTAAACTTGGTCTTCAGCCTCCCCTTGCTGCTTATGTGGAGGCTTTGTTTCTGCTCTTGGCAAAACTGCCTCCCATGGGCCCTCCGAATCCTCCAGTGCTCACCACTCCAGTCTGCAAACCTAGCAATTACTCTGTGGTTTATTTCCTTTTGTCTGATAAGGAGCTGATTGGTCGCCAAAGGGCTATCTGATAACAGTGTAAGGTATAACCCTTCCTAGGGTGTTTGCTTTTTAAAGATAGGCCAGGGTAGGGAGGGTGAAAATTTAGCTTCCACACAGCTGCCCTCTCTCTGCTGGGTATTCATTTTTGGAGGTCTCCAGAGCTAGAGGCTGGGGAAGCACCCACAAGGTGTGACCACCCCTCTCCCTTTTCTGTGCCATAGACCACTGAGCCCCCACCCTGTAGTGGCCTCTGCAGGTCCAGCTGTGAGTAGCTGTACTCCCCCTCCACTGCTTTTTCCTTCCCACAGTCCCACTCTCTGTCACCAGGGAAAGATGGCTTCCTGGACTAGGTTTATGCAGCATCATTTCAGATTTCAGCTACACATGTCTCAACACAGCATTCTTATTTCCACAAAGTATAGGATACTGCACCGGATACCAATGCAGCAACTTTTAATTTGAGAAGTCATAGCTTTTATGAGAGCTAGAAGAGTCCTTGGGAACTTCCCCTAATTCAATCCCCCTGTTTACCAAGAAAACAAATAAAATGTCGAAGAAGGTGTTTAAATAGAATAAATAATTACCAAGCAGGCAAAATTAAGACCCGAATCATCCCCTCCCCTAAAACCAAAGAGCCATAGCATCTACCCTCAAAGAAAAAGATTTAAATCACAACCAAGGAGATTTAGATTCGGCATAAAGAACTCGCTGGTAATGAAGATGATTAAATACTAGAACAAACAGCCACAGGGAATTGTGAAATTCCCTGGGGATCTTTTAAAATAGGACAGTTAACCATCTGTCTGAGATAGTTTAAGTACAGTCCTGTCTTAGAAAATAATCAGATGATCCCCCTCACCTTTTGCATTTTGGGGTCCTGTAGGCATACCTGGATGCAGGTGCACATGTCATGGGGACCCCGGGTGGAATCTGGGCTGTGTCGTCCCTCCTCCCCGGGATTCAGGAGTACAGTTAAGAGAGCGTGGGAGCCCCACAGGGCTCTGCTTGGATGAGGGGGAAAGCATCTGCGTGGAAGAGGTTTGTGCTGGGGCTTGGGATGGGGAGAGTTGGAAGAAACGGAGATGTCTATTTCTCAGGACCCCACCAGCCTGGGCCCCTACAATGCCGTCCTTCCCGCCCCCTTCCATGTCAATCTAATGGACTGCAGCTGATGAGGGAAGAACCAAGGGACTCCAAGAAACACAGGGACACCAGCAGCCCTGCTTTGTTTCCAAATGACAAAGCATAATATCCAAGAAGAGGAAAGAATAGTTTCCCCATTTCTTTAAAGAAAAATCCAGAATGTCTCTGGCCAAGTAAAATGTCAGGGAAACGGCCCTGTTTCAGGGCTGCGAAGGTGAAAGTTTGGGAGCCGCGGGAGACATCCCCTTGGCCCTGAATCAGCTCCGCGGGGAGGGCCGCGGGGAGGCCCCGCCCCCGGGACCTGGCGGTCGCCGCGCACCAGCAGGGGGCGCTCGCACCCGGTTTCTCAGATCTGTAGCTCCAGAAGGACCACTTTCTCCTCTTCACCCCTTCACTTTGCTAGCTCCTAAGTCTTCTTCCTTTTTTCCCACAGAGTTGGATTAGGTGTTACACAGCCTCCTGTACTTTCCTAATTATTTTTACACACAGAATTTAAATTGTCCTTCCCACCCACAGATTCCTTGAGGACAGGGACTATGTGTCTTTCACCACTATCATCTCCAGAGCCTGGCACAGAGTAAGCGCGTTGAGAAATATTTGTTGAACAGGTGGATGAATGAATGAATGAGAAACTCTGAGTTTTAATAACATTAGACGACCCAGTTAGTCCTTGCATTGTTTCAGAGTGATGAGGTATTGACGCAGCCTATCACCTTGACCTTCTCTTTGAGCTGTGTGTTTGGGGGGCTTACTTTAGAGTAATAAAACAAGAAGGATGATAATATTAAATAACACCCCCCCCCCCCACTGCACCCTCAGCATGAGTTCTTCACCCTCTGACTGGAAACCTCCCAGGGACTGGAACTCAGCCCCAGCTGGGAGTGTTCATTCCTTCTCTGGACAACTCCATGAGGCAGTTCTTTATTACACTGAGATAAATCTCTACCCCTTTGACATCGTCCTTGTGGTTCTATTTCAGTTTCCTGTCATCTCACAGAGAAAGTGTCCTCTCTCATCCACATACCAGGGAGACTTAGAAGAAGGAACATGGCCTTTGGATCTAGAAGGATTTGAATGTGAGTCTTAACTTTGGCACTTACTAAGTGGTGAGTTTGGGAAAAATCACTGAACCTCTCTCTCCGAGCCTTAGTTTCATCATTGCATAATAGAAATAATAATATCCATATGATGGGGTTGTTGTGAGGACTAAAGTGAGTCAGTATAGTTCTGAAGGTCTAAGATATAGGAGATATTCAAGATATAGGTGATTATTATTAGTGAGTGTTTCAATATATTTAATATTTCATTTCCCCCTCTTTTTATGAACCTTGTCTTTTCCAAGCCAGAACATGAGCTGTTTTCACATCCTCTGCTATCTCCATCTCTGTTTCTCTATCAGTGTTCCCCTCAAAACATGCTACCAGCATCAAACTGCCTCCCTTGGTGGTATGGCCACCAACTTCATTTTATGTGCTATATTTCTATGAATGGTGCCTAAGTTTAATTTACCTTTATTGACATCTACATCTCCTGTGCTTACTGGAAATTTTGACCATGTTACTCTCATCTCTGCAATGGGGTATTTGCTGTTTGACTTGGAGGAGGGGGTGATTCAAAATAAGAGGGAACTGAGGTTTTGTTGTTGTCGTCTGTTTTAGCTTGAGCTGCCAGAAAAACCTTTGTCCTTAGGATTGCAGTATGAGTCATATTGAAAGCCCCGAAGACAATGTCCCTTCCCCCAAACCACAAGAACAGTGTAAGACCCTGGGAGACATCTACTACAGAAAAATGGGGTGAAGCTCCATTTTCTGGGAACCGGGGGGTAGTCAGCCTTTTGTGTTTTGAAGGCATAAAAGTAGCCTGGATTTGGAGAGAAAAGAGGATCAGTGTCCTGCGTCCCAGAGTTGTCAGATGCCCAGGCCCCTCACTCAGCCCCAGAATGGGCTTGCAGCTCAGGCAGTGGCCAGGTGCATCAACAGTGAAAGCCTGCTGAGAGTGGCTGTCACACCAGCACCTGTATCGGGAGCCAGAAAGAGGGCCCAGCTGGGCGCAGAGCTGGGGCTCCACTGTATGGGAGATACTGCCCACACATTCCTCAGGGGTCCTTGTAAGTCAAGGAATGAGGAGCTCAGATCCCTCCTCTCTGGAGGTGGAACAGGACATGGAACTCACCCATGACACTTCAGCTACATCACTGCCAAACTGGGTGCTTCCTATTGGTGTCATAGGGTCTCCCGGCATTTTCCTCCATCATTCCTATCTTCAGTTTAAAACCCTTTTGAGCTGATTAGCAAACTTTTAATTTTTCACAAAGAATGCCCTACAAAAGCAAGCCTTGTGGGGGTGTTTTACAGGGAGAGAGATCCTCTCTCTTTCCTTACTTGTGTTATTATTTCCAGCACAAGGGCTTCAGCGATTGTTAAATCAGAACCTAGTTCTATAAATATTTCTGATGTGAAAAGCCACATTCATGTTCTCTACTTCAAAATCCAAGCCTGAGATGTGAGCAGCATCTCAGGGATACGGAGTATGAAGAAAACACAGCACAATTGTTAGCTCCAGCTCCTATCCATAATTCAGAGGACAAGGCAAGGCCACTAATAAACACCACTGAACTGTGTCTCCTTTCATGGGTTCTGCATAAAAATATTGCAGCCCCAGTGAACATCAAGCAAGTGTAATGGATTGGTTTGACTCACAACTGCACACCCACAAACACAGTCACCTAATAATGGTCCTGTTTCCAGCCGGTTTTCATGCTTGTCAATTATTTGGAGGCATCAACAGTCCTAATTTTGAATTCACTTAAAGACGCCTTTGGTAGGTTTGGCTACTAAAAGAAGAGAAAACAAGATGCTATCTCTATTTTTTTTTTTTTTTCCAAGAGCAACTGAGTCCATTCTTCATCCATGCCATCCATAGCATGGGCTTCAGCCTCCTAGCTGGGTGGGCTAAATGCCTGCCCTTGGGGTAGACCCAGAATGTGACAGGTGGCAGTGAGATTGATATTCATTTTAGGAATCATCTATGACACTGACGCTGATGTGAGTTGTAATCAAGTAAACATTCAGATGAAACCTAAAACTGGGAAAGCAGGCAAGCAGAAAAGGATGGGTGTTTGAGACTACATGAATGTCCCCATGTTATGCCAGAGCACATCCTCCACCTCCAGTTAGCGGCACCCCAGCAGGCAGTGTTCCCACTCACATGAGTCACCCTCCACAGACCGTGCAGCATGGGGGGTTCCAGATGGGAACTATGGTTACGCTGTTCATACCCCTGTCAAACACGCACACACGCACGGAAAGAACAACATATCTGCCTCTAAAATGGGGAAATAAACAACAAACATTGACTACTACATGCTTGTGGTAAAGCTAAACAGAAGTTCCATAGCTGCCTCCTTGAGAGCCTGCTGCCACTGTTCAGGAGACCAATATTCTGAGGACATCTCAGGAAGGATTGAACAGGACTTGGAGAACTCACAAGGAAATTAAAAACAAACAAACAAAAAACAAAACAAAGAAAGCCATTGAACTATCTATGTTCATAATGGTACCAAACTGCTCCTTACTGCATAAAAAAATCTGACGATACATTATATTTGAGGTCTAGCCTGGGCATCAGGATTTTTAAATCTCCCTCAGTGATTCTGTTTTGCACTTAGGATGTATATTCTAAGCAAAGGGAGCAGGATATGAACAGAGACAGAAGCCCAAGAAGACTGGCTTTAAAGCTTCATTTCCATAGAAAATAAGGATAGAAATGCAAAAAACAAAAACAATTCTTCAATCCTCTTTTGTTCAAACAAGACATGGGGCAAGGAAGGAAGTCTGCTTGACAGGCATGCATTGTCCTCCGGAATATTTATCCTGGAGAACTCAGCACACCCCCACACACACACTTACCATGCTTCCCACCTGTGTGCCAAGGCATCTGACCCAACGCTTAGCCAGCTCGAACCTACCTGGACACCAGAGCACTTGAGAATGGAAACATGGACAAGCTCTTGAGTGTTGGCAGTCATGGTTTCCCCATACTGAGGCTACAATGCTGAGAAGGGCAAAATGCAGGTTTGGATTCCCCAAAAGAGTGATTCGGTATGCTGGTTCTGATGAGGAGGAGAGGGCCTGCCTAGTAGGGAAGGACCAATGATGGCCATCTGGGTCCTTCTGTTACAACAGAATAAAATCTACCGTTAGCAACCCACATTTGGTAACCTCTGAGGTCTGAGCCACTGTCCATCCTTAATCAGGGATAAGTTGCACATGCAGAGACCTTTATTGCCTTCTAGCAGCAAACGTACACTTGTGGGTTCTTACTCAAAACATGGGACAAAAGAGAAGGTCAAAGAGATCAGGACATAGCTTGCCTCTGACTCATGACCCCAAATCATGGGCAGTGTCCCTAACCTGTTCCTGGCTCTCCTCCTGCCTCACCTTTGGTCTGTTTGACCCTTTCTGCCTCAGCTAAGTTCCCTGAGCTCAAGTTCAGCATGCTTGGACCTACAGCACTGCCTGATCCTTTCAAACCCTGGAACGTGGCCTCACACCTGCCTGAACTCTGCAGCCCTTCAGGTCTCTGGCTCCAAGCCTGGCCCCTGCCTGTGCTCTACAAAGATCAGCACAAATAGCCCCACCAGGAAGACAGACACGACTTCACAAGCACCCAAGGAACTAAGACATTAGGCCCTGAGTGTGGACAAAATGCTGCTCTAAGGACACGTAGCAAGAACCCTGGAGAGGGACCAAGGCAGAGCAAGGAAGCCATGTGGGATCAAGAAAAGTGAGACATCTCTGTCCTCACTACAGCCCAAATAAAGACAACCCATAGCTTCAGCTCTAAAAATGCATTTTTGGCAAAGTAATCTATGAAGCTCTTGGTTTATGAGAGTAAGACAATTAAAAGAAAGAAATATCTATGTTGGGCAAGATTTTATCTTGACAGCCTTCTTTAACTGATGTAGAATTTGAAAAAATTGACTATAATTGGTTTCAAGGAAGGATGCCAGAGATTCCTCAGCAGTAGATCCATGGGCCTGCCTGATTAATATGGGGATTTTATTTTTTTAAAAATCTCTCCTCTATGGTTCAGATGTTCGTGTTTACTGACAAGAAATTCTCCCCATTAACAAATGGAACAGCTCGACATTGTGAAATGACACTGTGACATATCACTTGGATAGTCTGCGTTGTGATATTGTTGCCAAGACCCAGTGGGCTCACTTACCCCAGTGTGGTGTCCATTTCAGGCTGGGGGTGTGTGAAACAAGCTGGCAGAGATGGCAGTGATGAGGAGAGAGCCTCTTTACTACTATGTGGGCTTTGCACAGCACCCAGATATCAATGCAGACCAAATGGTCCAGCCCCCAGCCATGCTGCAGAGGTCAGCCTCGGCACACACACCTGGGCATGAGCTCATGTCACAATGACAGGCAGGGGCCTAGAAAAGTAGGTTCCCCAAGAATTGTAGGTGCTGAGCCTTCTCTGCCGGTGCTCTCTCGACCTGAGAAACCAGGGACAGGTTTGCAGTGGGAAGTGGAGCTGCAGCATTGCCCTCTTATCAGTGACCGAGGTTTGCAGTGGAAGGGGAGGGAGAAGAGTAGAACAGAAAACAGTATCACAGCAGTTAGTTCATTCCAGGGTGGGCAATAAGGGACAGGAACAAAATCCTTTAACTGAAGTGCAACATCAAAACCATAAAAAGGAATAAAGGATTGATTGATGCTACAACACGGATGAACCTTGAAAACATTATGCTGAGTAAAAGAAGACAGACGCCAAAGTCCGCATATTGTATGATTCCATTATGTGAAAAACCCGGAACAGGTTAAGTCCATAGACACAGAAAGCAGAGCCATGGTTGACAGGACTTGGAGTGAGGGGGAGTAGGGAGTGACTTCTTTTTTATTTATTTATTTATTTATTTATATTGTTAAATCATAGCTGTGTACATTAGTGCGATCGCCTGTACCCATTCTAAGATGCACCATAGATGTGGCCCCACCCATTACCCTCCCTCCACCAAAAGCTCCCCCTCCCTTCCCCTTCCTTGGCCCTTTCCCCATAGTCTTGTGCTATAGTTGGGGTATAGCCTTCATGTGAAAGCTATAATTTAGCTTCATAGCAGGGCTGAGTACATTGGATACTTTTTCTTCCATTCCTGAGATACTTTGCTAAGAAGAATATGTTCCAGCTCCATCCATGTAAACATGAAAGAAGTAAAGTCTCCATCTTTCTTTAAGGCTGCATAGTATTCCGTGGTGTACATGTACCACAATTTGCTAGTCCATTCGTGGGTCGATGGGCACTTGGGCTTCTTCCATGACTTAGCAATTATGAATTGGGCTGCATATGATTTCCAGAACAGACTCAGGGA
>CAUYPK010029517.1:0-14155 GCA_963574355.1 Loris lydekkerianus
CTCTGGGAACTGGATCACAGGGATCTGGTGACTGCTCTAATATGGCTTGCTCCAGTGCTGCGTAGAGTCAGTAAGAGCCACCCAGCCAAAAGATGAGTCTGGGAGGGTTGATGCCTCCTTCCCCACCTTGCAGCTGTGTCACATCCAGTCACTGCTAGCCCCACAGGGCTGTGACCCAGTCAGTTGTCTGCTGTAAGCAGATACTCTAGAGGTTTGCACCTGCCTAAATCACAGGGAAGTCTGTATCTGCTCATCCAGGCTGCTCCTCTCTGCCTCTATCCAGCAGGGGATGGTGAGGCCTGTCAACCTCAGGCACTTGATGGAGGCTCGAGTTTTTCACTCAGTTCCACCCCCACCCTTAGTTTATGTTACTGGCTGAATGGAACAACCCTGTGGGAGTTTGTTTCTGACCCCGCTAAATTCCTCTGCAGAGGAGAGGCTGATTTGAGTTCCCAGAACCTGTGCCTCAGGCCCTGTCTTTACTCCTGCAGGTTTGTATTTGCACCATGATTAGTTGTTAGCTGTAGCCTCTTGGCCTCCGTCTATAGTCTGATGATCCCCTGAGGGCCAGGTGCGTCTTAGGTTCAGCAAAGTGGTCCTCTGGATCAGCCCAACCCTGGGAGTTTCTCAGTTCTGTGGGTGCATTTTCTAGTCCCCATGTTCCACCCAGGCCAGTACCACCTCAGGCAAACCCTTTACTCACAGGGCCTGTGTTTCAGTTCCAGGTCTGTTCTGTGGTGGTTGCTGTCTGAGAGGATGCCCGGCCTCATCTGGTTACCCAGGGAGACAGGAGGAGTAGCTATGGGATATCTGGGGGTGGGCTTTGTTATTGCTAAAGACGGCTGCTGCTCTGCACCTTGACCGCTGCTCTGGCGTGATACCCTCTTAGCCGACTGTCATCTCCTCACTCCTGTGCTTCAGAATCAGCATTGTCCAGGTACGGTCCAGGTCCTGTCTAGAGTCAGCATTGTCCAGGTACGGTCCAGGTCCTGTCTGCACCTCTCGAGAAATCACCCAAGAATCTGGACTCCTGGGGGGCAGGCCTCCAGGCCTCAGAGTGAGAGTGGAGTGGAATGCTGGGAGCTCAGAGTTGCAAGTCATGATGCCAAGCTCATTGAGAGCAAATGAGCAAATAAACAGATACAAAGGCTACCAGATACACAAGCCCATAGATACAGAAACAGACGGAGACACATAGATATACAGACAACACCCACTACAGAAGCAACATAAAAACAACTGCAAGAAAAATAGTAATAATTGTAAAATAATTGATTAAAACAAACAAACAAACAAAAAAAAAAAACAAAACAGAAAAAAGTGGTGTTCATAGAAAAGTTAAAAGAGAAGAAAGGAGAAATTAAAATTAGAAAAAATAGAAATAAAAAATATATCTATATAAAAAGTAATAGTAAAAAATTAACAAAAGCTCCTCCAAGAAAATGGTGAGGAAAAAACAGAACAAAACAAAAAAAAAAAAAAAAAAAGAAAGAAAAAGAAAAAAAAGGCACCAACTACAAAAATATTATTCTTGTATGTAGAAATATACATATATATATATTTATATGTATGTTGTAGGGATCAACTTTCATAGGAATATATTCATACTGCAATATACTTTCTGGAAACCAGGTGGCGCTGTGAGTGGTTCCCAGGCTCATACCTGATTCACAGTGTATACTGTTACCATGGTAATCACCTTCCACGGCCGATCGCCATTTTGGAGTTTCAGTAAAAGTTTCTCACCTAAGTATATTTTAACCTCTGCTGTTCTGCTCCAGACAACACTCGTGACCGACCTTCCCATTCAGAGCAGGAGTCCACGCTTCTTAAATCTTTCCACTCTGCTCCCAGGTTCTCCTGCAAACTGGTGACTGCAATCAGCTGTGGGGGAGGGTGCTGCTGGGTTCTCATGTTTGCTGGTGGGTCCGTGGCTTTAGTGGCTGTAGCCAGTTCCCGTGGCTGGAGTGCTTGGGGACCTTATTCTGAGTTTTATGGTTCAGAGTTTCCCTTTTGGATTGGGACCCACCAGTTCACCACGCAGCCTGAACCCCCAACCCCCTCCAACTTTCTCCAGCAGGAATGCTCCGGGTTTGTTCAATCCCTCCTGTTCAATTCCCCCTCTGGGGGAAGGTGGCTGCCTTTTGGGGTAGTTCAAAATGTCTGTTTCCCAGGCGGAATCCCTTCCCTTCAATTGTCCAACAGGTTGCCCAGCTCCCCGTAGTTTTGAGTGGCTCTCCTTTTGGATGCTTCCCTCAGTTCAGGAATAAATATTCTTCTATTGGGTTTTGTCAGCAATTGCAAGCTGCTGTCCTCCATAAGGGAGGGGCCTGCTGGCCAAAACGACCAAGCAGGGAAGAATCTTTACAACAGAGTCTGTGGTTTTAAATTACCCCTCATATATAGCAATCTGCCAGTTCTCTGAGCATCTCCAGCTGTCTGTCCACACCAATAATCCACACATGGGGAAGGCCCAGACCCCCTTTTCTCTCACCTGATGGCTTGGGAGAGGTGAGCTACACATCCGTCCTGTCCGCCATCATGCTCTGCCTCCTCAATTTTCTTTATATACTTTTAATATTATTGTTTTATCATTTTATCTGATCTGTTTTATTATTTGTCAATCTATATTCCATTTATGAGACCTGGGATAGAGTGCCACAGCATTGGCCTGGCTCAAGGAGACCTTGATCCCCTGGTCTAGGGTTCTTTCTGGCTTTTGCATAGGGAAGGACACTGGTGGTAGATCCCCATGTTGACAAACTGGTGGAGTTTTCTTTCTCTATTTGGTGGATGTAGGGTCTTGTTTTTTCTCATGCTGGAAAGGAGCTCCTAGCCTCAAGAGACCCACCCATCCCAGTTCCCCAAAGGCCAAGAATTGTGGGTATGTTCAAAGCGCCCTGCTGAACACCACTATTACTCCTCTCCCTTTCTGTTCTTCTCATCTTTTTGTCAATCTTCCCCTTTATCCCCCTTTTCTTTTTCTTTTCTCTTTTTCTATCTCTTCTCTGTTCTTGCTCTTTCCTCTTCTCTTCCTTTTGATCCTATATCAAAAGGACATTTATAAGACTTATACACAGAGACAAAGTAATTTAAAGAGAAGGAGGAAGTGAAAGAAAAATCATGGGAAGAAAGCAGATAAAAAGAAAACACTCATGAGGAGGAACCAAAAGAAAAGTTCTGGTAATATGAAAAACCAGAACAGAGCAACCCCCTCCCCCAACAGAACTTAAGGTAGCTACCATAGAGGATTCCTCCTATAAAAAAATGATAGAATTGACAGAAAGAGAATTTAAATTATGGATGGAAAAAACAATAAAGGAAATTGCTGAGAAAGTGGAAAATAACCAAAAGGAAATCCAAAAGCAGAACCAAACAAGGAATGAAAGATATGAGGAATATAGAAAGAATATAACAGAGCTTAAGGAATTGAAGGAATCAGTTAGGAAACTTAATGATGAAGGAGAAAGTATCAATAAAAGATTAGACCATGGAGAAGAAAGAATTTCAGAGCTAGAGGATAAAGCTCCTGAGCTAACACAGGCAATTAAAGAGGCAGAAAAGAAGGAGAAAGCAGAGCATTCACTCATTATTATGGGGATTTGCAAAGCATTCAAACATATAATTTATAGGTATCCCAGAAGGGGAAGAAGAATGCCCCAGAGGAATGGAAGCCCTTCTGGAAGACAGTGCAAATAAAAAATTTCCAAGTATCACCAAAGATTCTGACATAGACATAGTTCTTTCAAAAGGACATTGACCCCAGGTTATCTCAATTCAAACAGAGCTTGTCCAAAACACCTTGTCATGAACCTGTTGAAAGTCAAGAGAAAAGTGAAAATTCTTCAAGCAGCCAGGAGTAAGTGCCAACTGGCTTACAGTGGCAGATTCATCAGGATGTCAGTGGACTTCTCAAATGAAACTTTTCAAGCCAGAGGAGAATGGTCATATACCATTAACTATCTTAAAATATTTTTCAACCCAGAATTCTATATCCTGCTAAGCTAAGCTTTAAAATTGATGGAGAAAACAAATCTTTTACTGATATGGAAACATTGAGGAAGTTTGCCACAAAAAGACCAGCTCTACAGAAAATAATTTGACCTATTCTTCACACTGAGTATTACAATGGACTGCCAGTAAACTAAACACCCAGAACTAAAATACAGAACAAAACCTATTTTCTACAATGATGCAAAAGATAAAACTAAGCAATGGACAGTCAGAAAGTAAGATGAATACAACTCCACCACACTTTACCAATTCTCTCAATAAATGTAAATAGCTTGAATTCCCCACTAAAGAGGCATAGGCTGGCTGATTGGACAAAAAAGCACAAAACATCTAGATGATGTCTCCAGGAAACATACATAACCTTCAAAGACAAAACAAAGCTCAGGATGAAGCATAGAAAACAGTATTTTAGGCAAATGGAGATCAGAAGAAAGGAGGGGGTCACAATGTTATTTTCAGATACAAATGGATTTAAAACAACTAAAGTCAAAGAACACAAAGATGGACACTTCATACTGGTCAAGGGAACGATACAAGAAGATGTTTCAATTCTAAATATTTATGCATCCAATTTAAATGCTTCCAGATCTATGAAACAGACATTAATTGGCCTGAGCAATATAGTATCTTATAACACCATAAAGCAGGGGAACTTTAAAAAACAGGGTACCTAAAGCAGGGGACTTTAATACTCCTTTTACAGAGCTGGACAGATCCTCTAAACAGAAAGTAAACAAAGATACAAGGGACTTAAACATGACCCTAAGAACAAATGTGCTTAATAAGCATATACAGAACACACCATCTCAAAGCTAAGGAATATAAATTCTTCTTATCAGCCCATGGAACATTCTCTAAAATTTATCATACCCTAGGACACAAAATCTCAACAGAATCAAAAGAACTGAAATTTTACCTTGTATCTTCTCAGACCACAAGGCAATAAAGATGGAACTCAACTCCAACAAAAATGTTCAACCCACACAAAGGCATGAAAATTAAACAATCTCATGCTGAAGGATAGTGGGGTTCAGGAAGAAATAAAAGAGGACATCATTAACTTCATTAAGCAAAAAAACAATGAAGACACAAGCTACCAAAACCAGTGGGATAACAGAAAAAGCAGTCTGGGAAGGAAAATGTACTGCTTAAGATGACTACATCTTTAAAGACAGAAAGAGAGTGCATCAAAAAAATCACAAACCATCTATGGAATTGGAAAAAAAAAAAAAAAAAAAAAAAAGAACAATCTAAGCCTAAACCCAGCAGAAGAAAAGAAATACCAAAATTAAATCAGAGATTAATGAAATTGAAAACAAAAGAATCATTCAGAAAATTAACAAAATAAGGAGTTGGTTTTTTGATAAAATAAATAAGATAGATAAACATTTGGACAGACTAACTAGAAATAGAAAAGTAAAACCTCAACCAGAAATCATAAAGGGGAAATAATAACAAATGCCACAGAGATACAAGACATTATCTTTGAATACTACCAGAAAATCTATGCCCAGAAATTTGACAATGTGAAGGAAATGGATCAATATTTGGAAGCACACCCTTTCCTTAGACTTAACCAGAAAGAAATAGAACTCCTAAACAGACCAATTTTAAGCAATGAGATCAAAGAAACAATAAAAAAAAAATCTCCCAACAAAAAAAATGCCCTAGTCCGGATGGCTTCATACCAGAATCCTATCAAACCTTAAAAGAAGAGCTTATTCCCATACTGCAGAAATTATTCCCAAAAAATTGAGGAGGAAGGAATCCTCCCCAACATGTTCTACAAAGCAAACATCACCCTGATACCAAAAACCAAGAAAAGACCCAACTAAAATGGAGAACTTCGGACCAATTTCACTAATGAATATAGATGCAGAAATTCTCAACAAAATCATAGACAATAGACTTCAGCTTCTCATCAAAAAAAGTCATACATCATGATCGAGTAGGTTACATCCCTGGGAAACAAGGCTGGCTTAACATACGCAAGTCCATAAATGTAACCCATCATATCAACAGAAGCAAAAACAAAGACCATATGATTCTCTCAATAGATGCAGAAAAAGCATTTGATAAAATTCAACATCCTTTTCTAATTAGAACACTGAAGAATATAGGCATTGGTTGTACATGTCTTAAACTGATCAAAGCCATCTACAATAAATCCATAGCTAATATTTTACTGAATGGAGTAAAACTGAAAACTTTTGCACTTAGTACTGGAACCAGACAAGGTTGTCCTGTATCACTACTACTATTCAACATAGTGATGGATTATATTCTAGCCAATATAATCAGGCAAGTGAGGGAAATCAAGGGCATTCAAATGGGAGCAGAGGATTTAAATTCTATCTCTTTACTGATAATATGATCTTATACTTAGAGAATCCCAAAGACTCAACCATATGACTTCTGGAAGTGATTAATAAATACAGCAATGTCTCAGGATATAAAATCGATGTCCATAAATCAGTAGTCTTTGTATATGCCAATAACAGCCAAGATGAGAAGCTAATTAAGGACACAATCCCATTCACAGTAGCTTCAAAGAAGATGAAATAACTAGAAATATACCTAAAAAAGGAGGTGAAGGACCTCTATAAAGAAAATTATGACACCCTAAGACAAGAAATAGCAGAAAACATTAACAAATGGAACAACATTGCATGCTATTATTTGGGAAGAATCAACATTGTTAGAACGTCTATTACCCCAAGTAATCTACATATTCAATGAAATCCCCATTAAAATACCCACAACATACTTTGAAGAACTGGAAAAAGATAGCATTTTGTTTTGTTTGTAACCAGAATAAAACCTGTACATCTAAGGCCATTCCTTGTTATAAAAACAAAGCCAGAGGCATCGCCCTACCAGACTTCAGGCTATACTACAAGTCCACAATGATCAAAATAGCATGGTATTGGGACAAAAATAGAGACACAGACATGGAATAGAACAGAAAACCAAGAAATGAAGCCAATCTCTAGTTGCCATCTGATCTTTGATAAACCAAACAAAAGTATACCCTGATGAAAAGAATCCCTATTTAACAAATAGTGCTGGGAGAACTGGATACCATATGTAAAAGACTGAAACTGGACCTACACCTTTCACAACTTACAAAAATTGACTCAAGAGGAATAAAAGATTTAAAATCTAAGACATGAAATGATCAGAATCTTAAAAGAGAGTGTGAGAAAAACTCTTGAGGTTGTCAGCCTGAGGCAATCACAACAATAAAAATAAACAATTAGGACTTAATTAAGCTGAAAAGCTTTTGCACAGCTAGGGACACAACAAGTAAAGCAAAAAGACAACCTTTGGAATGGGAAAAGATATTTGCAGGGTATGAATCTGACAAAGGATTGGTAATGAGAATCCACAGAGAGCTCAAACTAATCAAGAAGAAAAGAGCAAACAATCCCATCTACCACTAAGTAAGAGATATGAACCAAACATTCTCTGAGGAAGACAGATGAATGGCTAACAAACATTTGAAAATTTGCTCAGCATCCCTGATTATCAGAGAAATGCAAATCAAAACCATCCTGAGATATCACCTCACCACAGTGAGAATAGTTTCAAAGCTGATTTTTGTAATTTTCTCTCATGTTGCTTCAATAAATTAGCAATAAGGCTGTGCGTAGTGGCTCAGGCCTATAATCGTAGCACTTTGGGAGGCCAAGGTAGGTGAATTGCTTGAGCTCATGGGTTCAAGACCAGCTGGAGCAAGAGCAAAACCCTGTCTCTAAAAATAGGTTGGCATTGTGGCAGATGCCTATAGTCCCAGCTACTGGAGAGGCTGAGGCAAGAGAACCACTTAAACCCAAGAGTTTGAAGTTGCTGTGAGCTATGATGCTACAGCACTTTACAAGGGGGTGACAAAGTGAGAACCTGTTTCAAAAAAAAAAAAGATAACATTATAATAATTAGTAATTTCAAGACTTTGGAGAAACCTCAAGGCTATCACACCAACATCATGTAAACACTACGTTAAAATAATATATTTTTGTTTCTGTAAAGAATTTCACTCTTTGCAACATTCTATCATGTCCCATTTTATGTGGAACTAGCAAAGGGAAAGGCAAATAGTTAAACTTTAATAACAAAAGAGCAAATTGTTGAACTTTAATAATAAAAACTACTCGTATTTATATGACTCAATTGGGGAAATGTTTAGTGTTAGTTACACCATATCCTGAAGGTTAATGACCCGAGGCTGGGCTAGACCAGAGGCAAGAGATGAATTCCAGAGTAAAGTAAAGTAAAGCAGAAAAAGAAGAACATGAAAAAGATTATCATCAGATTAGAAAATAATCTTGTTGCTTTTCCAGGAAGAAGAAAAAGAATGGGAAATGAAAAGAAGAATGTATAAACATCTGTAATAATAAAAAATTAGATGCATGTAAGTACTATGCTAGAATCCACATTACATTGCATAAGTAGGGAAAATCAAGAAATAAGATAATAGAAAATAGAGAAATAGGGAAGAAATCATGGTTTAGCATCTCAATGTGATTTTCAAAGATAATTTGGTCTTTTTAAAAATATTATATTAAATAGCATTAGTTGCAGAATTTTCTGAGTATTAAGAATGCATTTAAATCTAGCATATTCTTAGCATTTATTAGATGTGACAAATATTTTGGCTACCTAATATCTTGTTCTGCTTCTAAAAAGAAATTTTCTTTTATGGCCATTAACACTCCCTCCCTCCTTCTCCCAGATATAATCTGGACAGTAATCAGATGCTCTGCCCTCCTTAACCAAAGGTTGGAGATTTTCTGAACATTGAACAAGTACTTGTAGAGACTTCACCAACTAGGCTATCTTCTTTAGGTTTAGAATTATAGCTTTAATTACAATTAGGCATTGCACACAAATTGTGCCAATTAGATGCTATTACCTTGTGATCTGATTTTGAACAAGGTGATGAAGAAAGTTTATTCATTTCATTAGTGATGCCTTAATATTCTAACCCAGAAAGTTTCTATAGCTCCTATATTTTAGTCCTCAAATATTTACTTTGGTTTCTATTTTCCCCCAGCCTTTTTATAGATTCTATGATATCCCACTCACCTTCAAATACATTCCTATTACCTAGTTCAAAACCCTGCCAATTAGCCATACAAACTGTTCCTTCTTTCTTTATCATGACCCCAGAGTTTTGATTTTTCACTGTCTCCCCAGAGTTGGTCTCTGTACTTTGCAACAAAGAGTTCCAGCAGATACTGTAGATTTTCCAAATGTAATTAGAAGGAAGTCGGCCATTTATTGAACAAAAATATACTGAGTACTTACTACATGTTAGACACTATTGCCAGACCTTTGAGTAGTGAACAAGTAAAACTTGTCTCCTTTTCTCAAAGAGCTTATAGTTTTTCTGATGTAATGGTGGCTTAGTGGTATGTTAATATTCTGAAAAGAATTAGAAGTCAGAGATGAAAAGAGAATGCATTAGGAGTGACAGAGAAATTGGGACATTCAGGGTATGGTTAAAAAAAAAAAAAAAGAAGAGAAAGGTCATATGACTAATTAGTAAACTGCTCATACATGGGGATGCACCAAACAAGTTATTAGAGGGCAAAACTTCAACAGCATCAGAAGCAGCAAATGGGAGACAATTCCTTTGGAATCATTGTGGACTGGCCTTATTTCAGAATAGCTGCACATTAGCACATTGAGTGAGTCATGGAAGAACTTTACCTGCTGGGAGCTTAGGAAACACTTTCTGGCTACCTCAGAATATCCTCAGCAACAGGCCATCCACGCCAGAGCTCTACCCTCAATCAACCCTGGAGCAATCGTGCTGGAGCAAGGTGCAGAGAAAGTGGGAAATCTTTTACCTGAAGATATGCATAATCTCATGCTATGACTGTGACACATCTCACCCTAATTCCAACCTCAGTGAACACTGGGAAATTCACACTGGAAAAATGAGTGCAGTGAATGTAGGAAATCTCTTAGACTTAGAGAATGTACTGACCTTGCTCAATTAGTAGCTCCTTTTTTATATGATGCCAGAGAGTTTACGTTGGAGAAAGGCCTTATAAGTGCACAGAATGTGATAAATCATTTAGGGGGAAATATATCCTCATGGGACACTAGAGGAATACGACTCGATGGGACACTGGAGAGTTCATGATGAAGAAGGGCCTTATGTGTGCAGGGATTGTGGGAAATCCATTACCCCAAGTGATTGCCTCCTGATACACTGACAATTCACTAAGAGAAAGGCCTTCGTTGTGCATGAAATGTGCAATTTCTTATCCAGTGTAACAACCCTGGAGGAAAGACGTGAGGAGCCTCTGTCTAAATTGAATCTCACACATCTGAACGTCCTCAGGGGGGAGCATCCCTATAAGTGTTAGTTATGTGGGTGGCATATATGTTGTACTTTGTAACCTACCTGAAGCTCTTGCCAGATTATGTCATAGCTGATTTTTGTGGCCAAAGTTGTTCCATCTCCTCCTCACCAAGTGTGCATCAGTGCATTGGTCACCACCCCCACTGTGCTCAAGGGAACTGACTTCTGTGCTCTCCCATTTGATTGAGGAAACTAGGAAACCATGAGCCCTAGGGGAGTGCACATTTCCAGAACATCATATATGTTTGTCTGGCAGGTTGCCAGGAATGGTTATCTTTTTAAGGGATTCCTGTAATGCTTATAATAAATTTTTTCAGCTTTCCAGTTCTCCATCCAAGAACTGCCTACTGCACATTGTTTTGGTTTTACACAGTAATAAAATCCTTGCTATTTAAGTCATCTTTAATCTGTGAGCTCTATTCACTATTTGGTTGATTTTTTTTTTTTTTTTCTTTGAGACAGAGTCTTACTCTGTTGTCCTCAGTAGAGTATTGTGGCATAATAGCTCACAGCAATCTCAAACTCCTGGACTCAACTGTCTCTCTTGCTTCAGCCTCCCAAGTAGCTGGGACTACAGGTGCCCTCCACAACGCCCGGCTATTTTTCAGAGGTGGGGTCTCTCTCTTGCTCAGACTGGTCTCCAACTCCTGAGCTCAGTCATCCACCTGCCTTGGCCTCCCAGACTCCTAGGATTATAGGCATGAGCCATCACACCCGGCCCTTATTTGGATAATTTTTTTAAGAGTGTAAAACTTTTAATTTCTGAATATCTTTTACATTTGTGTTTTTCAGCCTATTAACTATAAAACAACATTTACATAAGCACTTACATTGAGATACTTTTAAAAAGTTGTAATAAACAACATACTTCTAAGAGAACTTACACATTTGAAAAAATTTATCAAACAGAAATGCTCTCTACGAAAATTTTTGTAAACATTCTACATTATAAAATATGTATTTAGAGACCAGGTCTGGTGGCTCATGCACATAATCCTAGCACTTTGGGAAGCTGAGATGGGAGGATTACTTAAGGCCAGGAGTTCAAGACCAGCTTGGACAATACAGTGAGATGCTATTTAAATATAAATATATATATATATATTTACAAATAATAATTAGTAGGGAATTAACCAATGGTTTTTTTTTCCCATTTTGTAAGTTTCTGTAGCCTTGATAAATATGAAACCCAACAAATCACAAATTATCCATAAAAATAAGTGTATAGCTAAAAATTGATTGCAAAAGGATATTATAAATAGTGCTAGAAAATAGGAAGATAGCTGATGTAATCTCAGTTGTGGTTTTTGAATTAATGATAAAAATATGAAAAATCTCCCACAGCATTATATACTATTATAGAACTTATTTTAATAGCTTCTCATTATAATCTGCTCTTTTTTTGTTGACAGATATCTTACCATGATTTAGTAGGATTGTGTATATGTATTTTAACCTGGTAAATAATGAATGGTGGCTGTGATTTACAAAAGAATATACTGAATGGAATAAAGATTCTGTGGGTGCCCTGTGAAGTGTTTAACACTTGTCACTAGTTAGGAAGGTGATTGTTGTCTCTCTTATTCAACAGCATGTGGAGCAACATGTTGAAATTTTAGATTTGATGATGAAAGGCTTCCATTTCCACCACACCGCGCTAGCTTTTGTAATGTACTAGTGATTAATTCTTTTAATTTCATGTCCATTAGTCCCTAATAGTAGGTGTTTCATGTGATCATTTAGAAAAGGATCACAAGTTTAACAGAGAATTCACTCCCCTTTCAAACTTTCATTGTCAGAATGGATCAGCATTCTCCACAGGGATCAGCCTAGGAACACAATTTCTCCAGGAACACATTTGACCAAAATAATACTCTAAAAAACCTCCTTCAGCACAAAGGTACATGGATGTTTAGTCTCTCTCATTCCCTAACCTGAAGGAATAAGAAGAGGTCAAATGCAAGCTTTTCAGGAGACATATCCACTGTAATCTGTGTTTTACTGAACCATGAATCAACCTCCTTTAGAGCAAATAGCTTCCAATGGAGAGGGTATGTATGACTGTTCACCAAACAGATTAATTATTTCAGGGATCAATTTGTCATTTCGTGAAGGGTGAAATTTCTTGCATACTGTGAAGCAATTGACAATGAAGGTTTGTTTGCTTTGTTGAGTTATAGTCCCATGGTTTGTGCTGCTTGATGATTTTCTTTGATCACAATTACTATGCCTTTCTCTCCCTGTGACGCATATGCCCATGTCCAAGGAGGAACATTTGCCAGGTGCTGGCTGGAACAACTGCAACCACTCCTGTCACTGGCCACTGAGGTTTAGGAAGTATCTGAGGTGATTTATAAACAAATTTAGGCTCTGTGATGATTTTTGGAGTGGTCAATAACTTTTATGAGGTCCTAAAACTTCTGTGTCTTACAGGTATAGTATGATGGTGCAATAAAAGCTTTCTGTGTTTGGCCAAACTAGTTATCATCAGCCATTATTTAAAGCTCTAGTAAGATAAAGTTTACACAGAGAAGGATTAAAGATGGTGACCGAGTAACAGCTTCCCTGCTACTGGGCACAGCGAGTCTGGGGAGACAGGACTCCAGGCATCTCTGGCCAGTGGGATCTGCCTATAATTATCCCTTTGAGGATACAGGGAGCCAGAAAGGGACTTCTGGACCCAAAGAGGAGGACAAAAACAGTGGAGAACTGGCAAGTGGTTGCGTGTGTTCGATCGACCTAATCATGCTGGCAAACGTGAGTACAAGCAGCAGTGAGACTGCAAACCAGAAGGGCCTTCCCTGTGAACTGTTTTGGTATTCTTGAACTTGGCATTCAGTTGAACTGCCTTGGGGAGAGCTTGAGCAGGAGTGTGGAGAACTTGGGCATTGTCTGGGGCCCCAGACTGAGCCACTGAGCTGGGCGCAGGAAACCATTGTGAAAGAACTGCCCTGGCAAGCTCCATCCTCAGGGTCCCAGAGCAAGAATTGGGCAGGACAAAGTAACCTAGTGTGAACAGCCTAAAGGCGGTGACTGAGCTGCCTTACAGCCTTAATCCTTAGGGGCAGAGTGAGACGGTTTTGGCACACTGGAGCCTTGGGCTGTTGCCCTGGGTAGAGTGCTATGATGTCACAACTCATAGCAACCTCAAAATCCAGGTCTTGGAGCCACCCAGACCTCCATAAGAGCTGTGCAGTGACCCCCAACCAGTGACCTGCACCCACTGGGCCTCCACATTCCCTAACTAGGAACCGCGGGAGCCACGCAACCCTGCGTCCTCACTCCTGTGTCCTCCAAGCCTCAACACTAGCCCGTCCATCTGGCCAGGGACTCTGGTAGCTCCATGCCCTCTGGAGCCCTCCCTGCCTCTATGCAGAGCCCTTCTCCTGGTCAGAGACTGCTGGAGCCTTGGGCTCTCTTTGCCAAAGTCACTGGGCGCCAGGCACTCCCAGAACCATGTGCACCACCCCCAGCCCTGTTGCTGGAATCAGGTGTGTCACACACCGAAGCTGCTTCCCCAACCAGAACTCCCTAGCTAGAGCAGCCCAAAGGAACTACACAGGGTCACTCCCTACAAAGATCCAGCAACAATAGAGTGATCCTTCTGGGGTCTAACCTTGAAGAGACACCTCCCCAACTCTGAGGATGGCCAGAGGCAATGGTGGAAAACAATCATGAGGTGAACTCAACAGAAAAACTCTGGAAATACAAATAATCAGAGTACATCAACTCCCCTAAGGATCAATGGGGGCAGAAATAGCACAAGAC
>CAUYPK010029519.1:0-35931 GCA_963574355.1 Loris lydekkerianus
GGAGGAGGAGGGGAGAAGCGGGGGGAGGGTGGGTGAACGGAGGGTAATTGGTGGGACCACACCTATGGTGCATTTTCCAAGGGTACATGTTAAATCTACTAAGTGTAGAATATAAATGTGTTAACACAATAACTAAGAAAAGTGCCGTGAAGGCTATGTTAACTAGTTTGATGAAAGTATTTCAAATTGTATATAAAACCAGCACATTGTACCCCATAATTGCATTAATATATACAGCTATCATTTAATTTAAAAAAAAAATAGACTATGGGGTTTGGGGATGCCTGAATCTAACTGTATTATAGCCAGTAGAGATTTTTTGAATAGTTGCTAGACTTCAAACTTTCAGTGGGTTTCTAAATTTGTGTATACATGTGTATGTGTTTCAAATAAGGTTTTTATCTTTTCTTTTTTTAAGAAAAAAATGCAATAACAAGCTTCAACAGTATGTAAAACTGAAATCTTAAGACTTAGGTATTTGATCATATAATCGCCTTAGGTAATAAATTAGCAAAAGTTATCTAAAGTAATGAATTAGTTTTATAATATTGGATCTTACAAATAGCTCCTTTGTTCAAATATAAATCTATAAGATATATTGAGTAACTTAATTTAAAAACAAGAAGCACTAGGTATGTTTCCGCTGCTAGTTTGCATTTTCAAAGATCCATTTAGCATTTCCTTAATTTTCCTAGACTCTGAATGGAGATCTGTGTGTAATTAAGTTAAAGAGCTATTTCATAACTAAATTTTCTTTTTTGTTATTGTAAAAATAAATATTGCACCACTATGGGTTTCAAGATCAGACAATACCACTTACTGGATTTCTGAAGAGTAGAAAACTCATCAAAATGGAACTTTCCTAAAGAATAGTGAAATGATTTTGCATGATACATAGTAATCATATATAAATAATAATTGATAAAGCAGAAACCATTTGTAAAGGTATGTTGGCCAACACATATAGTGGCTAAGTCTTATCTCTCTTCTGCCACATTATTTTATACATGTATGCTCTTTTGTCTGTAATTAGGAACTCACCTTTCAAATCACCATTTCTAAAGAATTAAGTATGATTTGATAGACATTTTAGCCTATAGAAAGTATGTAAAGAAAAATAAGAAGACTCAAATTCTGTTTGAGGTTATATAACATATAAAATATGTTCTGGGTTATATAACATTAAATATGGCCTCTTTAAAAACCTACCCAACAGATCTGAGTCAGTATGCTTAGGTGACAGACAGAATTGATACATGCTGTCCTAACAGAGTTGCTATAAAGTTATTTTTAAATGTATGAAAGTTTAAAATCACTTGGTATCAATATCAATGGCCAGTTTAGCTTCAGGAAGGAAGCAAGAGTTCTATTTTACACATGATTTTGATTTTGAGATGCACATTAGACATCTAAGTACAGTTGTTGGATGATTGGTTGGATATATGTGTTTAGAGCCCAGTAGGATATAATTTTGGAGTAATTAGCAGGTTGTTGGTAAAGCCAATGAAACTGGATAAAAATATCTTGGGTAACCTGAACCAGGAAGTAAACTAAAGACTGAGCCCTGGGACAGTTCAACATTTATAGGTCAGGAAGAAGAAGAAAATCCATCAAAGGAGACTTATGAAAGAGCAACCATTAAAGGGGAGAAAAAGAATATGATGTCTTCGGAAGCAAATTGAGAAAATTCTTGAAGAAACAGGACATGAACGATTGTGTCAAGACCTTCTGACAGGTCGAGTAAGGTGAAGATTGAGAATTTACTATTGGATATGTCAGGATGGAGGAATTTGGTAAACCTTGACAGACCTTGCAGCAGTGGCCAAAGACTGATGGAAACATTAAAGAAAATGGAGAGGTGAGATAGAGTTAGTGAGAATAAAAATAAGAACACCTAACACTTATTAAGAACTTATGTGTTGGGCACTGTTCTAAGCACTTTATATATAAATAATTTAAACCTTGCAATAATGTTGTGGAATGGAATTAGTTACTGTTACTTCATTTTACTATGGGGAAAACAAAATAAGGACAGGGGGACAAACGTCCCCAAATTTTTCTACCAGGCATCAAGAGTAGAAGTTGGGATTTGAATTCAGATAGTCCAGATGTTGAGGCTTCACTCTTAATTTTTCTGTTATAGTATAGACTGGTACTCTCCAATAAGACTGTTAGCAATAATGGCAACATTTTGTATAGCTGCACTGTCCAATACAATATGCTGGTACTAGTCATAGGTGGCCATTGAGCATTTGAAATGTGGCTAGTGTGACTAAGTAATGGGGTTTTTAATTTTTTAACATTTTTAATTAAATTTAAATGTAAATAGGCATATATGGCTGGTGACTACTATATTGGACAGTGCAGGTAAAAACAACTCTCTAAAATTTTTATAAAAAAAAGAAATGAAAAAATGGGACTGTAACTTGAGGGAGACGGAGTCAAAGAAGAGTTTTGTGGTTTTAGTAAGTGAGGAGTACCTATGAGACAGTTAAGTAGGCAAGAAAGGTTTGGATCTAGAGCTTAAGTGACCTGTGGGTCACTAGGGATCTATGCTATTTTTATCTTATAATAATTTATAAGCTCACATAAATATATTCTTAGAGCATTTAGTAAATACAATCACTTGTTAATTTGGCTATCTCCTGGCTAAACTATTTTTCTTATTTAATATGTTCCCCTTAGTGTCTAATATAGTATCAAATACAGTGATCTTCAATAACAGGCCCATGTACTCCCATGAGGTTACCTGACTCAGTTCCCTGGGGAAGGGGGAAAAAAATGGTAGAACATAGTTTTTTTATCCTAAAAAGAACCAAAAAAGTAAGCTTTACTAATTCCCCTCCCCTTCCTCCCCCCTAGTGGTAAGATAGGATCTTCTTAGACAGAAAGGAATACAGAAGGAGTAAAAAAGCACCAAAGCTTCTGGCCAAAGGAAGGACCCCTGCATTATATGGCTTCACCTTGGTATTTTCAATAGGTCTGGATGTCTCATGTTTTTCTGAAGGTGTGACTTTTAACTAAACTAACAATCAGAAAATGGGCAAGTGGCTTTAAAAGATTCCTGCACAAAAACTGCAGACTGTGGGTAATACCATGATTGCAATTTCTATCCTTAGTTAAGCTCTTAATCAGCCCCGATAGAGAAAATACACTGACACTCTAAGATCTAACAAGAAGTTCACCAGAGCATTCTAAGTTATCAAGAAGATTAATAAAATATGGATTAATATCTATTAATAACAGTGCACTTTACCTTAAGTTTATACTTTATATGGCCTGTTAGGTGTTTTTGTGAAGTTTCTCTTTCAGCTATGACATCATTAAAACTAAGTATGAGAAAACTGAATTTGGAAGCAGACCTTCAAATTACTCTATTTATTACCAAAATGCTACCTGCTACAATATATAGAAACATTGAAAACTCAATAAGGAAGTTTATTTATTAATGAAATATCAGTCCAATGCAGGTATTCCCTGTAGACAGGTGGCCTTCCCTGTGGTCATCCACAGTTCAAGGCTTCTTTCCTTCTGTGGTTTTACCCTCCTCTGGGACCTTAAAGCCTTCTCTGTTCAGCTAGCACATGAGAAGCTTTTACAGATAAGAATTGGAAATGGTAAAGTTACTCTGCTCATATTCCACAGGCCACAGTCACTTCTGCTTATATTCCAAGGAAAATGGGAAGTTGGAAAATGTAATCTAGAGAGTACCTAGAAAAAAGAGCAAGCAGGTTTAATAGGCAAACCACAGTCTCATACTGCCACATAGCATTAAATCAGTATTTTGAAAAATTATTAGGGACTTCACTTCAAATGTTTTTATCAGAGTATGTCTTATTATTAAAATAAATATTTGCAAATATTTATTGAATTATAACCTTTTAAAATACTTCTATATGTTTTATATATTATAACATTGTAATATAATATGTTTGTCAGGTATAAACATTTTTTACTGAAATACAGGTGAGATTGTCAAAGGTTTAAAACTAATTAGTCTAGCATGTCATAGTTCTAAGTGGATGTATGCTGCATTCACACATCGTTAACAGAAAAGGAAGTCCAATTGCTGGCCAACTCTCAATAATCCTGCGTCCATCCTTCCTGAAGCTTATTTCTTTCAGGCATGCAAAAAGAGACTCAGTGATAAAGTCTTATAAGTACACAAGCATATATTTAAATAAAATAATATATATGGAAATAATTTAGGAATAAGGAAGAATAGAGATGCTAAGTATTAGCATCGTCTTTTCATATGAACAGAAAAATCAAACTAACCCGCCAGGATATGGTGTGTTATGGATTCTAACAAAAGGCATGCTTTAACTCTAAATGTGGGCATATTTCTCACCTTAGAAGATATAATAATGTTTTAGACTTCAGATTCATGCTACTATTTATCACTGAGTTCAAATAGTTGAGGTATTATAGATGTGGTAAACAAAATATTTCCTTTTTTTGTTTTTTAATTTGTTTATGTGCTGAATTATACTTATAGATTTACGTATATTGAAACAGCCTTGAGACTCTGGCATAAAACTGACTTGGTTATAATGTACATTTGTTTGATGTGTTGCTGGATTCTGTTTGTTAGGATCTTGTTGAATATTTTTGCATCTGTATTCATTAGTGATATTGTTTGATAATTTTCTTTTCTTCTTGGGTCTTTTCCTGGTTTAGGATGTTTTCTTCATAGAACATGTTGGGTAGTCTTCCTTCTTTTTCAATATTTTGGAACAGGTTGAGTAATATAGGTACTTGTTCCTCTTTAAAGGTTTGGTAGAAGTCTGACGTGAAGACATCTAGTCCCGGGCTTTTCTTTTTAGGGAGATTTCGTATAGTTGATGCTATTTCAGAACTTGATATTGGTCTGTTCAACATTTCTACTTGATTCTGGCTAAGTCTTGGAAGGTGACGTGCTTCCAAGTATTGGTTAATTTCCTTCAGATTTTCATATTTCTGAGAATGAAGTTTCTTGTAATATTAAGGATTTTTTTAATTTCTGAGGAGTCTGTTGTTATTTTGTCTTTGTTGTTTCTGATTGATGAAATTAGAGATTTTAATCCTTTTCTCCTGGTTAGGTTAGCCAAAGGTTTATCTACTTTATTGACCTTTTCAAAAAGCCAACCTTCTGATTTATTGATCTGTTGTATAATTCTTTTGTTTGAAATTTCATTTTATTCTGCTCTAATTTTGGTTATTTCTTTTCTTCTACTGGGTTCAGGGTTGGAATGTTCTTCCTTTTCCAGTTGCTTGAGATGTCCCATTAGGTTGTTAACTTCTTCTCTTTCCGTTCTCTTGAGGAAGGCTTACATGCTATAAATTTCCCTCTTAGGACTGCCTTTGCAGTATCCCAGAGGTTCTGATAATTCATGTCTTCATTGTCATTTTGTTCCAAAAATTTGGCAATTTCCTTCTTAATCTCATCTCTGACCCAGCTATCATTCCGCATAAGGTTATTTAACTTCCATGTTTTTGTATGAGTATGCAGATTCCTGTTGTTACTCAGCTCAAGTTTTATTCCATTGTGTTCCGAGAAGATGCAAGGAATAATTTCTATTCCTTTAAATTTACTGAGGTTAGACTTGTGACCTAAGATGTGGTCGATTTTGGAGTAAGTTTCGTGGGCTGATGAGAAGTATGTGTATTCAGTTTTGTTGGGATGAAATGTTCTGTAGATGTCTGCTAAATCTAAGTATTGGATGGTTAGGTTTAAATCTACAATTTCTTTGCTCAGCTTCTTTCTGGAGGATCAATCCAACACTGCCAAAGGAGTGTTGAAATCTCAGATTATTATTGAGCTGGAGGAAATCAAGTTGCTCATGTCAGTTAGAGTTTCTCTTATAAATTGAGGTGCATTCAGGTTGGGTGCATAAAAATTCATAATTGAAATCTCATCATATTGAGTATTACCCTTAACAAATATGAAGTGACCATTCTTATCCTTCCTTACTTTTGTTGGTTTAAAGCCTATTGTATCTGCAAATAGAATTACAACATCTGCTTTTTTCTGATTACCGTTTGCCTGAAATATGGATGACCATCCTTTCACCATGAGTCTATATTTATCTTTTAAGGTAATATGTGATTCTTGTATGCAGCAAATATCTGGCCTGAGTTTTTGTATCCAGTCAGCTAACCTGTGCCTCTTTAGAGGACAGTTTAAGCTGTTCACATTAATGGAGAATATTGATAATTCTGGTAAAATTTTGGGTATCGAGTTTTTCGAACGTGCAGTGGACATTTTTAATTCTTTCACCACTGTGGAAGTTGGAATTTGATCAAAAGTTTCTAAGTGAGTTTACTTTTGTGGTAGAGGATTGGGCTGGTCATTATGGAAGATAGGTCTGAGAATATCATGAAGAGCTGGTTTGGTTTTGGCAAATTTTTTCAACATATGAATGTCATTAAAGTATTTGATTTCTCCATCATAAATGAAATTCAGTTTAGCTGGATACAGGATCCGGGGTTGAAAGTTATTTTGTTTTAGGAGATTAAAAGTCAGTGATTAAAAGTCACCCTCTTCTGGATTGAAAAGTTTCAGCAGAGAGATCTGCAGTCATTCTAATATTCTTCCCTTTGTAGGTAATGGATTTCTTATGTCTGGCTGCTTTCAGAATTTTCTCCTTCATATCAATGTTAGTGAAGTTAATTATGATATGCCTAGGGGATGTCTTAATTGGGTTGAGTCGTGGTGGGATTCTGAAACTGTCTGCTATCTGAATTTCAGAATCTCTTGGCATGTCTGGAAAATTCTCTTTCATAATTTCATGGAGAAGTGCCTCTGTGTCTTGTGAGGCCACTTCATCACTTTCAGGGATTCCAATGAGGTGGATATTAGAATTATCCCAGAGCTCTCTGAGAGAATGATCCATTTTTGCTCTCCATTTCTCTTCCTCTTCAAGAGTTTGGGAGTGTTCAAAAGCTTTGTCTTCACTGTCAGAAATCCTTTCTTCTGCTTGCTCTACTCTGTTACTGAGGGATTCTACTGTATTTTTCAGATCTTTGAGGGCTGCAAATTCTTTCTTCAGAGTGTCAAAATCTTTGGTGGTTTTGTCTTTAAATTCGTTAAATTCTTGAGACAACTTTTGAATTTCTCCTCAAATTTCCAATTCCAACTTTTGAATTGCTCCTCGAATTTTTAATTCCAAATTTTCCTCCATTCTATTAATCTTGTTTGCAATCCAAATTCTGAATTCGATTTCAGACATCTCAGCCAGCTGTTTATGAATGGGATATTCAGTTACATCTGCCATATCTTTCCTTGGGGCGGTTGATCTATTCTGGTTATTCATGTTACCAGAGTTTTTCCACTGATTCCATCCCATGATTATTTTACACTGTTTTACTTTTCCCCTGGAGCTTTGTCGAGGACCCGTACAGTGCTATAGCCTGAGAAACTGGGGACCTGTTTTGTGTGGTGGGGCTAAGTGTCTCTGTCTTATTTTCAGCTGGTCTCTATCTGACCCTAGTGAAACAATTACTCTGGGTTGAAGTCTCAGCTGTGGAGAAATACCAGCACTTAAGTCACCCCGCCCCCCCACAGGTAACAATTGGAAAAGGAATGTCAAACCTTCCTACAACCACACACTTAGGGCACCACTTGGATAGCCCTCGGGCAATTGGCTCAATTCAAAAGGTCCAAATCAATTGTCTCCATCAGCACCTATCTCAGGTGGGAGAGTTTAAAAGGTATCTGGCAACTGGATCACAGGGGTCTGCTGACAACTCAAATATGACTTGCTCCGGTGCTCCATGAAGTCAGGAGGATCCACCCAGCAAATAGATTAGTCTGGGAAGGTTGATGCCTCCTTCCCCACCTTGCACCTCTGTCACACCCAGTCACTGATAACCCCACAGAGCTGTGACTCAATTGCTTCCAAATGAGCAGATACTCTAGGAGTTTGCACCTGCCTGAATCACAAGGAAATCTATATCTGCTCAGCCAGGCCATTGCGCTCTGCCTCTATCCAGCAGGGGGAGGTGAGGCCTGACAACCTTAGGCCCTTGATGGAGGTTGGGGGGGTGTTCACTCAGTTCCAGCCCCACCCCTGATTGATGTTACTGATAGAACCAAACAACTTTGTGGGAATTTGTTTCTGTTTCTGCTAAATTCTCATGAAGAAGAGAAGCTGTTTTGAGTTCCCAGAACCTGCTTCTCAGGCCCTGTCTTTGCTCCTGCAGGTTT
Organism: Loris lydekkerianus; assembly: GCA_963574355.1. Taxonomy (NCBI): domain Eukaryota; kingdom Metazoa; phylum Chordata; class Mammalia; order Primates; family Lorisidae; genus Loris; species Loris lydekkerianus. Next base: position 8,189 of record CAUYPK010029519.1, read on the forward strand.
GTATTCACAGCACAGTTAGCCGTCAGTTCTAGCCTCCTACCTTCCTTTGTCTATAGGCTGACAATCCCCTGAGGGCCAGATGCATCTTAGGCTCACTAAAGCAGTCCTCTGGGTCAGCTCTGCCCTGGGAATCTCCCAGCTTTGCGCATGCATTTTCTAGTTCCTGCACTCCACCCAGGCTGGTATCGCCTCAGGCAAACCCTTTACTCACAGGGCCTGTGTTTCCGTCCCAGATATACTCCACTGTGGTTGCCACCTGAGAAGATGTCCAGCCTCCTCTGGTTACCCAGAGAGACACGGGGTGTGGCTTAAAAATATCCAGGGGTGAGCCCAATTGTTGCCCAAAACGGCTACTGCTCTGGGCCTCAGGGCACTGCCGCTCCAGTGTGATTCCCTCTCAGCCGACCGTCCTCACCTCAGTCCTGTGCCACAGAATCAGCACTGACCAGCTGCAGTCCAAGCCCTGTCCACACCCCTCAAGAAATCACCCAAGAATCTGGACTCCTGGGGAACAGGCCTCCACACCTCAGAGTGAGAGTGGAGGGGAGTGCTGGGAGCTCAGAATTGCAGGTAGAGAATATATACAGTTTTATACAGTTTTATTCCTGGCAGGAGAACGCTGTGGCACCCTAGTAGGGGAGGTAGGTCCATTTTTTAGAGGGCCTCTCCCGTGGAGTATAATGGAAGGACTTTTGGACTCTGATTGTTTGTTTATGGGGCACTCTGAGCCGTTCTCATGGGGAAGGGGACTTCCGTCCGCTTGGTGATGGATTTTGTACCTTTTGTTTATATCCTTGGGGTTGCAGCTCACCTCAGCGGGGTTGATGTGCGTTCTTCAACCTTCTCTCTTGATGCAGCTCTAATCCACCAGGTTACTTGCTAAATTTCTGTCCTTTAACTCTTCTTCTCAACAGGAGCCTCTGTGGAAAGCTGGTTTCAGGCAGCCATCTTGTCTCCATCCCCCAAAAGGCTAAGTCCTTTCAATTTGTGAGTTGAAAAAAAATTTTAGTTTTAAATTGGATTAAAAAAAAATTCAAAATCAACAAAATATTTCCTGTTAATGAAAGCTGTTTTTAACATATCATGAATTGTGTTAAAGTCCTTATCTAGCAAGCTAGGATCAGCACATAGCCAAGAATGATAGCAGTTTTATAGCTAATGGAAATTAATTTTGCATTTCTTAAATATGAAGTAGATTTATTTGCTCTAAAAAACTTTTTTTATATTTTTAATTGTAGTAAAAAAACACATAAAAGTTACCTCTTAAACATTTTCAAGGGTCCAGGTCAGTGTTGTTAAATATATTCTTTTTGTTGTGCAGCCATCACCACCATCTATCTCTGTAACTCTTTTCATCTTGCAGAACTGAAACTATATACTCATTAACACATTCCCTAACACCAGGGACAGATTTCATGGAAGAGGATTTTTGGTGGATTGGAGGTGGGGGGGATGGTGAAATCTTACAGGAAGCGGAGCTCAGGCAGTGATGCAGGTAATAGGAAGCTGCTATAAATACAGACAAAGCTTTTCTTGCTAGCCTGTCTCTCATCTCTTGTGCTCAGTCAGGTTTCTAACAGGCCACAAACTAATACCAGTCTGCATCCTGGGGGTTGGGAACCACAGCATTAAAAAATAACTCTCCAGTCTCCTATCTTCCTAGCCATCAGCAACTACCATTCTACTCTCTGTTTCTATGAATTTTACTACTCTAGATAACTCTGCTTATCAGAATTTGCTTCCTTTTAGGGCTGAATAATATTTAATTGTGATCTGAGCCTTGAAGGATGGATAATGTTTAAAGTGTGAAGATGCTAAGAATAGGGCATGGATATTTTGGACATCGGAAATGTTAGACTCCGAGATAATGGAAATGTAGTTATGTATGAAGAGAGAGTATGTTGGCACATAGTAAAAAATGAGACTCTGATAGATATTAGGGTCAGGATACAAATGATGTCAGGTGAAGAACTTAGATCTATTGAGTTGGCAATATGGAACTATTGCAGGATTTGGAGAAAGGTCTTGACAGTTCATTATGAATATTTTGTCAGTAAGAAAGACTAGACGCCAAGAAAAAGAGACAGTTTTATTAGTTTAAAATAGAAATGTTGAGGGCCTAATCTATTGTGCATTAATTTTCTGTTGCAGTCATAATAAATTACCACTAATTTAGCAACTTAAAACAATGTAAATAAGCCATTCTGTCATAAGCTTAGGTGAACTCAACTGACTTCTTTGTTCTGTGTCCCACAAGACCAAAATCATCATGTCATCCAGGCTGAGGTCAAAGAAAAGACTCCATTTCTGAGCTCATTCCATTGTTGGCAGAATTCAGTTCCTTGTGGTTGTAGGACCGAGGGTCCCATTACCCTTGATACATGACAGCTAACAATGACACATTGAATTCTTCTTGTGCACCTAATCTGACTACCCCTTTGTCTCCATCTTTGCTACCTTTTAGTCAGATAAGGTTCTCTGCTTTTAAGGGCTCATGGAGTTAGATTGGGTCCACTTAGGTAATCCAGGATGATCTCCCTATTTTAATGTCCATAACCTTAATTACATCTGCAAAGGACGTTTTCTCATATAATATGACAGATTTAGAGAGTCTAGGGGGTAGTTCATGGATATCTTTGGGGGCAGGGCATCCTGTCTACCACAAATGGTTACAATGGATGGAGAAGTGGGAAATTCAAGAAATACTATAGACATATATAGTATTTAAGTTATTTACATCCTATATGGGGGGCTATTGCAAATGGAAATAAAAGTTAATTTTTCATAATGTTCATTAGCTAACCAAAGAACACATACCAATTATTAATATTTAAGCTTTTTTCTAATATAAAATTTAGAAAGTAATTTATCAGTTGTGAAAAAATATTTTGTAACAGCATGAAGTTGTTTAATTTTCACAATTTAAGGTATATGCAATTTTATCCCCATTTTGCACATCAGAAAACTGAGACTCAGAACTTTTATGGTAGACAGATACAGCTCCAAAGCTAATACTCTTTATGTCACCTCTCTATTGCCAACAGTACATTTTTATAATTAGTTCTTTTCATATCATTAGGTGGAAAAACTTTCTCTTCAAAATAAAAATTTTTCAGGGAAGTACTTTTAATTTAGTATATGCTTTATTGAATATATTAAATAATTGGACATATTTTAAGATGTAAATGGTCAAGAGGCATTGTCCATGTTAGTAATCAATAAAGGCCTAGTTACTTTAAATAACTAAACCATAAAGAGTTTAATTCTGAGCTTTGAAATAAGTACAAGGAAAAGAAGTTTTTTACTTTCACTAGAATAAATGTTTTGAGCATCAGTATAAACAGAAATGCAATTTTATGGTAAAGTCCATTTTAAATGAAATTCCCATACACTCTGAATAGGTACAGAGAACTGCTAGATGCTTTTTATTCAACTGAGTCCTGTTCCTGTTACCCAGCAGTTCTCAACCTGTGGGTTACAACCCCTTTGTAATGATGAAAATACTTCGTGGCATATTGGGAGGGCTGAGAGCCACTGCATTACCTATCAGGAATACTTCTGAAGAGACATTTGCAGTTGTTTGGTGGGGATTTAACAAAACTCTAAGCATAACTAGGAGTAATAACTCATTTCTTCAGTGTATGGAAGGTAGGACTATTGTCTTTGTCCCGTTGGACTTTGAAAGCTGTTTGGTATTTCAAACTTTGTAGATGAAAAACATTGAGGCGAATTTATCTTTCCTCTCTGATGCTGATATTAAGTGGACAAATCCTTCTAATTTAATTATTCCAAAATGAAGTTTGTTTTTTTTTTTTTAACTGACGTTCTATTGCTCACTACCTTATAATGTTTTAATAAACAGGATATTATCATTCAATAAATATTTGTTTAACGTCTACAAAGTGACAAACCATATAGTATGTGCTAAGTATGGTACTAGGCATATATGTTGAGTGGGAGAAACAGGCCTTAACAAATAAAGTAATAATTTTTCAAAATTATGAAGCTTGCCTTCACAAACAGTACCAGTGATATGAGCATGTATCACAGAGGCTATTAACCTTCTCTGGCTCACCTTTCCATCCATAAAGCCAAATGACTTTTTGATTTAAAGTCAATAGCATAAGGTCTGATTTTGTATACTATGAGGGAGAGAGGCAAAAGAGTCCAATCTAACCTAAAATATGATTGGAATTGAAATATTGGGAAAGCAGAATCTAGCGTACTTATCTTGGACATTAAAGTTTGGCACTATGGGAATGTGTATAGTCATATCTTTTCTACTTTATGTTTTATTGTGATGAAGACCAAGTGGTTCACATTATTTGAATAATGTTTCATAGCTTAGATATTAATTACCCTTCTTATTCTGAGCTATACAATCTTAAGTACAATAAAATTTCTTCATAGATTGTTCATGCTGTATTATTCTGCTTTTTAATCATACTTATGATTTCTTTTATATGTATTTATTTTGCACTTACCTTAATGTTCTGAAACTTAAACTGGGAAAAATAATGAAGATGTCATTTAGAGATACTTATTTGTTCTGGCTTTTTCGTGGAATATTTGTGTCTGTCAGTAAAATGTTTTGATGACCCTTTATTTCCTTCTGAATAAGAAGACTATAAATTCATTTAGTTTTCATCTTCTTTGCTTTATCTTGTTGGTTTTTTACAGTTTAATTAGTCTTTATTCTTGGTATAAAATGCTTTTTGTTCTTAAAATCCCATTAGTTTTTATTTTACTTTTAATAAAACATTTAAATATACTAAAGTTAGTTAAAATTTCATTGCATTCAAATATTACTGAAAATTTTAAATAGTATGTAAGACATGCACCAAACACTTTGATTTTTTAAAAAGTATTCTCAATTTTAAAATAGTCATTTGACATAATTAATTGTATTTCTAATAAAGAAAGGGTGCAGGAACTATGAAAGATTTAAAAATTACACAAATTAAACAAGAATTATAGAAGTCATAGACCCATTCTCAAAATGCTTAAAATCTATTGGAGGAGACATGTTAGATAGCCTATCAACAGCTGTAAGATTTCAGAAAGATCATTTCACATGGGAGTGGGATTTTGGATGGTTTCTTTGGAGGTTTGTGATGAGTCAGAGCTCAAATAATAAGTTGCATGTTCATTAAAATAACATGCATATCCCATATGTTTGCCAAGCATAGAGAAATTCAGTAGTATAGGATATAGGTTCAGAGAAACATAAGATTATGAAGCCAGCTGTGGGGCTCCTGCCTGTAAACCCAGCACTTTGGGAGGCCGAGGCAGGAGGATATTTGAGCCCAAGAGTTTGAGACCAGCCTGGGCAACATAGCGAAACCTTGTCTCTAAAAACTTTTAAAACTTAGCCAGGCATGATGGCACATACCTCTAGCCAAGCTACTCAGGAGGCTGAGGCAGGAGGATGGAGTGAGTCCAGGAGTTCAATGCTGTAGTGAGCTATGATGACACCACTGCACTCTAGACTGGGCAACAGTGTAAAACCCTGTTTTTTTAAATTTAGAGTATGTATTAGAGAAATATCAATGATCTAAGTTGACTAAAGTATTGGTTTCAAACTTTTTTTAAGTACTTGGAACTCATTTAATATTTAGAAGCATAGGATGCTACAATCTGTAAGCACATCTGGAAGGAAGAGAAGGTGCTACCTAAGGAGCTAAGCTACATTCAGTGCCTGAGAGTCAAGACCAGGGCAGAGGACAGACTATGGAATATATTTAAAGTCAGGTATAGTAAATTGGATTTTATCCTAAAACTATTGATAGTTGTACCAAAGAGAAAGATTAGAGGCAGAGAGCTTTGCAGTGCTAGGGAGCTTTGCAGTGATTTTTCAGGAAATAGTAGTGGCCCAAATTACCAGGTAGTAATAGGGAAGGAAAGACAGGGATGAGTTGGATGGAGACAATTAATAGGATGAGGTAAATGAAAGGTGAGGAAGAGAGAGAAATCAAAGCTAATTTCTGAAAATGTCTGGCTCAAGCAACTGATCAGAGAAGTATTTTGTTCTTTATAGATACTGTGGACCCAGATGAGGAATAATGAGAACCATGAGGTTACTTTGAATACAAATATATATTAGTACTTAATATCTGTCACTGTGCTAAAACACTTCATGTGAATTATCTTCAATGCATGATCCAATTTAGTTCTCAAAAAATATTAGCTTTTAAGATGTGAAAAGGTCTGGATTATTAGTGTTTAAAGAGAAAATAAGTGGTAGAAGTTGAAGGTATCAACTACAGAGAAGCAAAGAGTTAAAATGCTGTAATTCAGTGGCAAACTATGGACCAGGAGCCAAACTCAGCCTGCTCCTGCTGTGTTTGTTTGCTTGATAAATAGTCTTTTATTTGACAAAAAATGTTTGTCAGAACACAGCCAAGTTCATTTGTTTATGTATTGTCTGTGGTTACATTTGTGCTACAATGGCTCAGATGAGTAGTATCTGAGTATCAGTGGGTCAAGAAAACCATACGATCCATAAAGCCTAAAATATTAACCTAAATATATTTACCCGTTACCAAAAAAGTTTACCAATCTATATTCTAGGTGATTCAGTTAGTTATTCAAACACAAGTGTTTCTTCCAAGAGGAGAAAAATCTTGTTATGTCTGAACATAAAGGGAAGAGAATATTAAAGATATAGGAGAGGAAATGACTAATTGTGGAAATAGATTCCCAGGCATCTTATTGGATAATTTTAATATCTCAAAATATAAGAAAGGCCTCATGTCACTTATCCCAGCCAGCTTTCCATCTCATGCTTGATTTCAGTTCTTTTCAAACTCCAAAAGGAGTTCTCTACTCTCATTGAGTGGATCACATCAAGATTATCCAGTCAAGAGAGCAATATATAATTTTAACACAATCCCTATTAAAGCTCCACTGTCATACTTTAAAGATCTTGAAGAAACAATACTTCGTTTTATATGGAATCAGAAAAAACCTCGAATAGCCAAGACATTACTCAGAAATAAAAACAAAGCAGGAGGAATCACGCTACCAAACATCAGACTATACTACAAATCGATAGTGATCAAAACAGCATGGTACTGGCACAAAAACAGAGAAGTAGATGTCTGGAACAGAATAGAGAACCAAGAGATGAATCCAGCTACTTATCGTTACCTGATCTTTGATAAGCCAATTAAAAACGTTCAGTGGGGAAAAGATTCCCTATTTAACAAATGGTGCTGGGTGAACTGGCTGGCAACCTGCAGAAGACTGAAACTGGGCCCACACCTTTCACCATTAACTCAGATAGACTCTCACTGGATTAAAGATTTAAACTTAAGACATGAAACTATAAAAATACTGGAAGAGAGTGCAGGGAAAACCCTTGAAGAAATCGGTCTGGGCGAGTGTTTTGTGAGGAGGACCCCCCAGGCAATTGACGCAGCTTCAAAAATACACTACTGGGACCTGATCAAACTAAAAAGCTTCTGCACACCCAAGAACACAGTTAAGTAAAGCAAGCAGACAGCCCTCAGAATGGGAGAAGATATTTGCAGGTTGTGTCTCCGACAAAGGTTTAATAACCAGAATCCACAGAGAACTCAAACTTATAAGCAAGAAAAGAACAGTGATCCCATCGCAGGGTGGGCAAGGGATTTGAAGAGAAACTTCTCTGAAGAAGACAGGTGCATGGCCTACAGACATATGAAAAAATGCTCATCATCTTTAATCATCAGAGAAATGCAAATTAAAACTACTTTGAGATATCATCTAACTCCAGTAAGATTAGCCTATATCACAAAATCCCAAGACCAGAGATGTTGGCGTGGATGTGGAGAAAAGGGAACACTTCTACACTGCTGGTGGGAAGGCAAATTAATACATTCCTTTTGGAAAGATGTATGGAGAACACTTAGAGATCTAAAAATAGATCTGCCATTCAATCCTATAATTCCTCTACTAGGCATATACCCAGAAGACCAAAAATCACATCATGACAAAGATATTTGTACCAGAATGTTTATTGCAGCCCTATTAATAATTGCTAAGTCATGGAAAAAGCCCAGCCCAAGTGCCCATCGATCCACGATTGGATTAATAAATTGTGGTATATGTACACCATGGAATATTAAGCAGCCTTAAAGAAAGATGGAGACTTTACCTCTTTCATGTTTCATGGATGAAGCTGAAACATATTCTTCTTAGTAAAGTATCTCAAGAATGGAAGAAAAAGTATCCAGTGTACTCAGCCCTACTATGAAACTAATTTATGGCTTTCACATGAAAGCTATAACCCAGTTACAACCTAAGAATAGGGGAAAGGGAGGGGAGTGAGGGGGGTTGGTGGGATTACACATGCGCTGCATCTTACAAGGGTATATGTGAAACTTAGTAAATGTGGAATGTAAATGTCTTAGCACAATAACTAAGAAAATACCAGGAAGGCTGTTAACCAGTGTGATGAAAATGTGTCAAACGATCTATGAAACTAGTGTATGGTGCCCATGATCACATTAATGTACACAGCTATGATTTAATTAAAAAATAAAAAAAAGAGAGGCATGGCTCCCTTGTTGCGAGAAAGCGTCATATTCCACTAAAACAGCCTTGAAAAGTTACCAGTGTCCATACATTTGCTATCCGGCACATATTTTGAAATTTGTACAAAAAAATTATAGCTTTTCTGCTTACTACATCTGCTTTTGGTGTACTGAATAATGCTTCATCTTAATTTTGGACTTTGTCATTTTTATTAATGTATTTTAAGTATTTAAGATTATAAAACAAGTTAACAAATTTAGTACTCATACATTAAAAGAAAGCATTCTTTGACATCAGTGTTTATTATCATTGGTACATTTAATTCAGAATACCATTGGAAGATCCTTATTTCTTACCAGAAAATGTAGAAGTACTCTTTCTGGGTTTTGGCGTTGTTTGAGAAAAGTGACATGAACATAGCAGTTAGGTTGCATTGCTTCCTGATCTGTGCATTATCCTTTGTCATATTAAAGCTTTCATACTTTGGAGGAATTCTTTCTGGAAAGGTTGGAGTAGCATCACTAATAAGGCACAATAATCTCCATAGATCCAGGCTGTGGCACAGTTTCTAGAGATGACCAGTCCCAGATGTGTGTTCTGTTCTTTGGCTCTTCATTTCCTCAAAGAGCAGAAATAACTGAGCCAAGCTGCATACTTCTCTTTCTGCCAGGACAAGCTATGGCAGGATATAGCTGTGTCCAAAACTAGTCTAAATTTGTCGGGGTAGTACATTCATATTTTCCCTCTAGTCTCTTCCACTCCTCTCTCTCCCCTCTCCTCTCCTGTTCTAGCTACTGTTCTATCTGAAACAGGAATTAGAACACTTTCAAGAGTTCCTTGATGCCATTGTTTCATAGTTTTATTCTGTAATTCTAACTTGCTTACACCTGTGCTACCTTGCCTTGAGTCCTATGTGCAATATGTGCACCTTTACTTCTGGTTTCTTGGCTGGTACTAACATAGCTTTACTAACGTAGCTGGTACTAACGTATCTCCAGCTCTCCAGATCTGACTTCTTTTTCTGTCATCCATTCTAACTTCATCAAAAGAACTAGGATAATGAGTAGAATCCTTAAACATTACTCTTCTGGTTGTAATAACATGCTAAATCAGGAACAATCTAAAAATCTCGGCTTGGATTATAACCTTGACCACCCACCACTGCTGTTACTACCACTATCAATATCATCATACTCCCCAGAATGTTCTTTCACACATCACCTGGTTTCAGGTCATGCTGAGCACTGTTCCATTCTCTCAAGCTTTATTCATGGTGCTTGAAGGTATTGATTTATTTATTTCTCTCACTGCTTTGAAATTATAGTTACCTTTTCCATAGTAACAGTAATAGTATTTCCTTAGCTTTGAAGAGGCAACATAAGCCTTTCTATAATGAAGGAAAGATAGATCAACATTATATGATAATTTTCTTTTCTTTTTGAAGAAAAAAGAGACATAAGTAATGGAATGGCAGCCATGGTATTTCCACCAGACTTTCTCAATATTTCTGTAGTCCGTGGAAGTTACTTATATTTTTGAACTTGCATCTGAAAGCTAGAAACAGCACATAGTTTTATGCACTGCTTTTATTTTATTATTAGCAGCCTTTAAAAATATTTACTTAGTACAAGCAGTATGGTTATTTGATAGAAATGAGAAAATGACAAATTCAACAAGTGAATTTGTATTGAAAGTGAAAGGTCAATAAACATGTGTAGAGATCATTTCTATGAGTTAGTGAGCTATTAGATATGTTTAAATATATATTTAATGTGTTTCAGTGTAATTAACTATAATTATCAATAATGTACTGTACTTCGTTTGCATATAAAGGAGATACCATATATACTCGAGTATAAGCCGAGTTTTTTCGGCACAAAATTTGTGCCGAAAACCCGAACTCAGCTTATACTCGGGTCATACAGATTATTTGATTCGGTGCGCACGCATACAGATGATGAGGAGGAGGAATCAGCTTTGAAGGATTTTAACCTTTGTCATTTAGCTTGATTACCTGTTAAGCTACGGTTTTCTGCACTTTATTTAAAGTTTTAAAGTTGTTGCTAGTTTACAGTTTTCCTTTAGCAATAAATATTGAAAAGCATTTATTAATTATTAACAAATTAATCATTAAATTAATTATTAAATTGTTAATTTAATTATTAAATTATTAATTTAATAATTATTGTAATTGTTTTGGGTATATATTTTTATTTTTGAAATTTACCAGTGGCTGCTATATTTTCTACCTTGGCTTATACTCGAGGCACTAAGTTTTCCCAGTTTGTAGGGTAAAATTAAGGGGGTCGGCTTATATTCGAGTATGTACGGTAAGAGACCTCAAGAATCTCTTTCAGTTATAACATCTATAGGATCTATTTTATCTTTTCACTCTGCTTTTAATATTTTAACAGAGTTATCTAATTTGTACTTCTTCCCATTTCTGAATCATGATGCTGAGATAGACATTCCCGGGCTTAGTAATGTGAATGAAGAGGTATTAAATCCCAGGGTTGTGGTGAATAGTTTTCATACCTGGTTCCTGAACCGCTAAAATACAAAGGCATTTTTAGAAGTACAACTTGAGGAGGAAAGTAGGGAAAGTCATTACAAATGGTTATTTCTTGCTTCAGTTCTCTTACTAGAGCAAGTAAAGCCATGGATTTTGTTTTCCTTATTGAAATACGGTTATGCAGTAGAAAAGCATAATTTTTGATTGAACCCAGATAATTTCAGTTAAAATTGTGGAGTACAGCAGCCATTTTTAAAATCTCTTAGTTTATGTTAATTAAGGTAATCTTTTGTGAATTAGACCTGTGAAATTTTACAGGCAACTTTTTTTGTGAAGTTATTAATTAAAAATTCTTGAAATATTTTCTTGATGTCAATGGCTTTGACTTGTGTAATCTAGGGAAGAGTCAGACTGTGAAATCACTTCAGCCTGTTGTCTTTGGGACAACTGGATTATAAGGATAAGCTCACTACCCTGGATTTTGATCTTTTCTTTTTCTGATTCTAACCTTTCTGGATCTGTTCCTTTTAAGTTTAGAAGATTGATTCTGTCTTGAGGACTGTTTAAGTAAAGAAAGGTTATTTTGCAAATGAGAAAGAAAAGAACTTATGGTAGGGTTCATAGTCAACCTGCAAAGTTGTTAATCTATGTAAAGGTTAACAGATTTTTTTCAGGCAAGGCATGGTAATTTAGTGCTCAGATTATATTAAACTAGGTTTTTAGCAAATATATCTTAGATTTTACTAGGGGGTAAGACCTATGCTAGGGTTTATAAGCTCTTAAAGAGTATGTAATACTGTCATAAATAAAAATGGTACAGTTGGCAAGATTTGAATTCTTTCTACAAAAGTACTGTTGGATTTGTGCTTATTTAATCATGTCTGTGTATTTTGCCTTGGAACTAAAGATATGATATGTAATGACTGCCTGTAATTCACATACCAATCTTATGTAGGAATCACCATTGCTTTTGAATCTGTCATGAAGGCCATCTTGTTTATTGGCTTTTGTTTATATTGATACTTCTGTGAATTTAAATGGATATAAAAATTGGTTATATTATGCTACCATTTGGATATATATTTATCAATTTATTTTTGGTTAGAAGATAATGTATATTACTTTTCCAAATTAATTTAATATGAATTCAATTAGCATTTTAAGAATAAAATTGATAATTATAGAAGAGTAGCAAAGGAAAAAATACAATCAATCAGTAAATTAAGGCTTTTTAATGTACTGAGAATTGATTCTAAATTTGTCAGGGGAGAGTGAAGAGGCAGAAGACTCAATTATTTCAGGATGATTCTAGTCTGTAGAATATGTGTGATTCTGAAAACTTTAAAGGGCAGTTTAATATTCTTTAAGATCAGCTGTGAGGTAGCAAAATATTGTTGGGAATAGTTTAAGTATTCAGAGGAAAGGTGGTAATTGTGGAGCATAGCTAGTCAAGTAGCCTGTGGATCTTGAGCTTGAATTGACTGTAGGCTTTGAATTATTACCAGGGATAAGTGAAGGCAAAAAGGAAAGGAGGTGGCTATGAATGAACAGAGACCCCAGAGCCAGTGAGCTACTTATAAATGGGGCTCAGTTCAGAATGGATTTATTTCTTTACAGTTCTGTATCTCTTAATATCAAATTAACATTCTTCATCTGACCTTACTATGAGAGGGATTCTACTACCTTATTGAAAAGAAAAAGGTACATGGATGGAAACACTGAAAATGTTTACCTTCTTAAAGGCAGGGTGGTGTGAATGAAATTGGAATATTAGACATTTCAGTTGTATATATTTCATGTAAAAAAAAAAAAAAGAAAAGAGGCCTTGAGGAAAGAACTAGGATCTTTAGAGCTGAACAGATAAGGTCAAACACTGATGGATTTACTGTTTGCTATTTGACCATGAGCAAATTTAACATTATTCTCATTAGCTTTAATATGGGAGCAGTACTGTTCACTTCATGGGGTTGTTGTTTTTTGAAATGAAATCATATATGAAAACTAAACATGGTGTCTGGTATATAGAATGACTGAATAAATGGAGAATAGAAAATTACTCACAATTGAAACAACTGATAATTCTATGTGATAAACTAAGATGAGCATTTAAAAATAATTTGTAGTGAATAATACAGTTTACTTTGTATATTTTGGCAGTTTTCTCGATTTATTTTTTTACAGTTGCTTCTTTAAAAATTGCTTTCTTTCTTTAGGAGACAAGGATGGCAGCAAGGTGACCACAGTGGTGGCAACTCCTGGACAGGGTCCAGACAGGCCACAAGAAGTCAGCTATACAGATACTAAAGTGATTGGAAATGGGTCATTTGGTGTGGTATATCAAGCCAAACTTTGTGATTCAGGAGAACTGGTTGCCATCAAGAAAGTATTGCAGGACAAAAGATTTAAGGTAAGACCTCTGGTGTTTCATATACAGTTGACCACCTCCTTACATTGACCACCTCAAGTTGACCTAATTTTCATAGACTGAACATGTAGCACATGTAGTTCCTTATGTTGACTACCTCTGTGTATTGACAGTTTGTTTCAGACACTTGCATGATCAACTTACAGAAGTTCTATTGTATTTATTCCTGTTGTAATACATGTCCTGTACATGATTATTTTTTCAATAGCTTCTTTGTGCTTCAGATTTCAGCTGTTGTGCCAATTTTTGTTTAGCCCAACTACTATAGTGATTTTAATTATTTCTAGTTTGGTATTTCATAGAGGTAAAATTTACTGAAGATTGCAATATTACTTTTGTAACCACTACTTTGAATGACATATGTATTTAAAATCCTGTGAAAGGTAAGTTAAAATTTCTTAATTTATACTTTAAAAAAAAGTGATTTCGTTTGGTCTTGTGCCTCATTGGTATAGGGGACCAGAGAAGCACTGTCTGTAGCATATGAACATTTGATAGTTGATTGTTTCTTTTCTTGAAAAGTTTCCTTTAATCCATGGCGCAACACTATCCATTTTCCCCCATAACTTTTACTTTCCTTTGCTATTTTTCCTTGTTTCTTTTCCTTCTGTTTCTAGAAACCAACAATCCTAAAGTTTAGTTCTTGTTATTTATTTTCACTTCTTACACCTTTTCATTAGGGGATCCTACACATGGAAGCTCAGATGTCATCTCTATGTTGTGGTATACTGGAAAATCAGGAAAATTGGGTTGCAGTCAAAGCTTTGCTATTAACAAGCTATGTAGTCTTGCTCCCTTCTCTGTTCACCTCTTTAACATTTTTCTGAAAGCCTCCTATTTGTTAAGGCCAATGCTAAACACTAGGAAATATAAAGATAAAGATGATTGCAGCTTTGAAATAGCACACAGTCTAGCGTCTATCTCCTCTAAACCATCTAGAAAAGCTTTTCTTGTAAAAAAATTTTTTTTAATTCTTTAGTTTTTGTTTTGGATTCTCACCACTTCTCTAAGTACTAGTCTTATGTTGCCAAATGCCCAGTGGATCTTAATATCTGAATGTTGCATTGTTATCTCAAATTGGCTAAGCATCTTATCTAAGCCTGACTTCACTTTTAGGACCCAATGGAAATCCTTCCTGTTGGTTTCCAGGTCTTCAGATTTGCTTTTTCCTTCTCATGGTTTTATCATTCACTCTGTCATTCATACATAGAACTTCCATAGTTGACCACCTTCCTACACTGACCAACTCCTTAAATTGACCTAATTTTCATAGACTAGACATACACTGCATGTATGTATTGGTATATTAGATCTACTTCCTTATGTTGACTACCTTCATTTGGTGTCTAGTTTGTTACAGTTCCTTGGGTGGTCAACTTACAGAGGGTCTTTTGTATTTCATTCTTTCACCAATCATTGTCAAACTTGGTTGATTTTTCTTTTTCTTTCTCACTGCCTTGCTGATAGATTTTTTTCTTTCCCTTTCTCATCACTGTCATCACAACTTTTCTGGTCAGGCCCTGTCATTGTTCTCCTTAATCACTAGTAAGCCTCTACCTCTTGGTCTTCTCCCTTTCAGTCTTTTCTGTATGCTAACATTAGAATAATCCCAGTTCTGCTTGGTCATGCTCCTTCTGCATACAACCCTTCTGTGGTGCTTACTAACCTAGAAAATAAAACCTTCCTAGTTTACCTGTATACTCATAAATTGCCGTAGTTGTCCCTGTTTTCCACATATTCAGCTTCATAAACTTTCTACATCACTATCCTTGAAATATGTTCTTCTTTATGACTTTCTCTGCTTTTATTCTTTCTATTATTTCCATTCTTCGCCTATCTAAATCATTTGCATATATAAAGACTCGAGTCAAATTCTCCCTCTGAAATTTCCCGGATGATTCCAGCAAGCCATGGGAGTTTTACTATTTTAAATTTCTTGAACCTTTATTGTTCATAAACTAGGAAATTTCATATTTTATTCATAACAGTATCTTCATTGTCATTATATTTGTCTTTCAAATACCCACACATTCAGCTTTTTTGGATTAGTACTTAATGACAATAGCAAATGCTTACCAAATCTTTATTATATGTATTTTTTATATGAGTAGTTTTACATAATTTTATCATTAATACTGTGAGATTGATACTGTTACTATTTGGATAAGAAAACCTATGTATAAAGAAATTCAAATGAACTTATCCAGGGTCACACAGTAAGTGGCTGGATGGGTAAGGATTTGACTCTAAACAGTCTAACTCCACAGTCTGCCCTACTATATTTTATCATCACTATGTTAAACCTTTCCCCCTTCTTTATCTGTCACAATATTAATCCTCACTCAGTATTGTAGTTATCAATTCTCAGGGCATCAGACTTCTTTTGTCACAGTATTGAACTACACCTTCTCTGTCCCCCCTGAAGAAAAAAAGAGGGAAATCAGTTTTATTTCATCCTTTAATGGTTGTAATATATTTTATGGTATAAATTTGAGTCATTATTTGATCGTTAGCTATTGAGGGTGTTTTCTTTATCAAACAGTGCATATATATATACTTTATCAGAATTTTAGGAGAGCATTTAAATCTTGATACAAGCTGCCTTCCAGATAGATTTTTATCAATTTAAGTGCATATTATTTGAATATGTGTAATATTTATTTCCTTCATAGTTTGTAGATATTGAGAATATTTTTACATTCAATTCTGTAAGTAAAAAATTATTTTAATTTACAACGTCATTTCACATACTGTGACTCTTTTTACCCTTTTTAGGATGTCTTCCTCACTCATTTGTTAAGGATTATATTAGCTGTATATTGCTGCATAACACATTGGTTTCTTATCCAGATAACCTTACCAATCTCATAGTACTAATGGTACACATTACCCAGAACACTTAATGATGTAAACAATGAACATTTTATTACCTCATTGCTTCCATGGGCCAGGAATCCAGGCTGGGAACCTCTGGCCCAGGATCTCTCATAGGACCGTGTATAATCCAGGTGTCAGCAGAGGCTGCTGTCTCATCTAAAAGCTTAGCTAGAGGGGGAGGGAAATACCTGCCTCCAAATTTACTCATGTGGTTTACTGGCACTTTATTTCTTTGCCATGCTTTCTCATGTCTTGGCAGCTAGCTTTCCCTCATGGCAAGTAATCCAAAGGAGAAATAGTGAGCAAGCCCAGGATAGATGCCACAGTCTATTTATAACCTAATATCGGAAGGGTGAGGTGACTACACATAAATGTGAATACCCTGGGGCAGGTGTCATTGAGGGCCATCCTAGAAGCTCCCTCCAGAAGAAAATGAACCATCTGTTACTATCTTAAAGTGAGAAAAAATAGTATCAGTTTGTTTTGATTTTGCTTATGATAACTGTTTGCTATTTAGATGTTGATTTGGGCTTTGGTATCATACTGAGAAAGAGCTTTCCCTGTTTTGCTTATAAATCTCTTTTTTCCAAGGATTTTAGTTATTTATTTTAACATTTTTTTAAGTCCCTCTGGAATTACATTTTAATGTGTAGCATGAAGCAGTGATACAATTTTTCTCCTTATGGTACATCATTAGTCTTAAAAACACTGCTTTTTATGTATTTGTATTGATAGGGGAAGATAGCTGTGATTCAGTGTTAAGGTATAGGAAGGCTAATGTTTCATTATGATTTAGTCTTTTTTTTTTTTTTGAGACAGAGTCTCACTCTCTTTCCCTGGGTAGAGTGCCATGGCATCATCATAGCTCACAGCAACCTCAATCTCTTGCAC
The DNA here is from genome assembly GCA_963574355.1 of Loris lydekkerianus. Taxonomy (NCBI): domain Eukaryota; kingdom Metazoa; phylum Chordata; class Mammalia; order Primates; family Lorisidae; genus Loris; species Loris lydekkerianus. Next base: position 25,411 of record CAUYPK010029519.1, read on the forward strand.
TTAAGCTATCCTCTTAAACTCAGCCTTGGAGTAGCTGGACTATAGGCACCTGCCACAACACCTGGCTATAGTTTTTCTTTTTTTAGAGATGGGGTCTCACTCTTGGTCAGGTTGGTCTCAAACTCCTGAGCTTAAGCAATCTACCCATCTTGGTCTCCCAGAGTGCTAGGATTACAGGTGTGAGCTACTGTGCATAGCTTCTTTTTTTGTTTGTTTGTTTTAAGAAATGGGGGTTTTGCTGTGTTGCTCAGGAGTGCATCGGCTGGAGTGCATCAGCTATTCATAGGCATGATCTCACTACTGATCGTACTGGAGTTTCTGATCTGGGCCAGCTTACCACTTCTTAGGCATCCTGTTGGTCCTCAGTTCCAGGAAGGTCACCATACTGATGCTGAACTTAGTATGGACCCCCGGTCAGTATAGCCACTATATAGCCTAGAACACCTAGTCTCAGGCTATTCTCCTGCCTCAGCCTTCCTAGAGGCTGTGACTATAGGTTCTGCACCAGCATGCCCAGCCCCTTTTTCGTGTTTTAGTGGGGAAGGTGTTCAGAGTTAGGGACCATGGTTTAAGAATAACTGACACTTGAAATTTGTAGTTTACCCCATTCTAGAGTTGTGTGGTTGTGTGACCAATTAATTTAATAAAGACGGATTTGTCTAATGATCTATTTGAAGTATTCACATAACGTCTTATAGTTTAAAAATTACTTTCCTATACATAATCATTTGATTCTTGAGATTTATTATATAATTTCAGGCTTAAAATTACCATATAATACAAAGAATTTCCTTTGTTCTTTCATCTGGATATTTCTAACATTAACATTTATCAAACCATTATTTTCTTTATTATTTCTTTCTTCCTATATACACACATTTTATTTCCTGAAATATTTGAGTGTACCTTTTAAGTATGATGCCCCTTTGTGCCTAAATTGTGCAATGTGTATTTTCCAAATTCAGTAACATTTGCTTACATAACCACAGAATTGTTATAAAGATAAGGAAATTATCATTTATGTGGTACTACTATCTAATCTACAGACCTTATTGAAGTATCTCCAGTTGATCCAGTAATGTCTGTTACAGCTATAGAAAATCCTGGGCCATGTATTTACTTGTCATATACCTATAGTTTTCTTTACCAGGAATAGTTTCTCACTCATTGTCTTTCATGACATTCACATTTTGAACAGTATAGCCAGTTATTAGGGTTTGTCTAATGTTTCTTCATAATTAGATCCGGAATATTTGTTTTTTTGCAGGAATACCACAGAAATGATGTTTTGTTCTTATTGCATTGTCTCTGTAGGCCCATAATGCCTGCTCGTCTTATTACTGATTATATTGACTTCTTAGTACTGTCTGCTAGTTTTCTTTACTGTAGAGCTACTATTTTTCTCTTTGTGGAGAAATACTTTTAGAATATGTAAATAACCTGTTTTTCACCAAACTTTTACCAGCCAGTTTTGGATTCATTGATGAATCTTGTTAGAATCAGTTATTCTAATAATGGCTATAAATGGTTTTCTAATTTTTTTTATTCCTTTATTAATTTCTACTCCTAAGGATCATAAGGAGGAAAGACCTTTCCTTTCTCCTCTATTTTTTTATTTGTATGTATCATATGGACTCATCAACTCTTATTAAATGTTATAATCTTATAGTCTTTATTTTGATATTCAAATTGCCTCAGATTTGGCCAGTAAAAGCCCTTTCAAACTGAGTCTAAGTCCTCTTAGCCAAAAGAGCTAAACAGTAGGGGGGTATGGGTGTGTGTGTGTGTGTGTGTGTGTGAGAGAGAGAGAGAGAGAGAGAGAGAGAGAGAAAGAGAGTGTGTGTGTGTGTGTGTGTGTGTGTATTCTCATGTGCATTTTTCTGTATTTCTTTCTATTAAAACTTCATACTTTCAATTTCAGGGCAACACCATAGAGTTCACTCTAGCTTCCCTCTTACTATATTTGTAATTCCTTTTCCTAAAGTGAAAATCTTGGTTACCAGTGTTTACAATATATTTGCTTATTTCCTCACTCCTAGAATTTACAAAGTAGTTTTATAACTGATAACCCTGGGGCAGAGTTGGGACTTTTACACTTGTGTTTTACACAGGAGTGTGACTTTTACACTTGTGTTTTGTCTTTCCAATGAAGAGTATAAAGAGTATAAAGCCTGAATATTTTGTTCAAAAAGTTTTGATTAGTTTTTTCTTTTTCTTTAAATTTTTTCCTATAGCATAGTTAGGTTATTCACTTGATGTAATTTGATTCATCTGTCTCTGTATCCCTTCTTGGAACTTTACGTTCATTCTTTTTGATTTAAAAAATTTTTATTTGTTTTTACACTGTGAAACACAAATACAGTTCCAAAGTCAGAAAAATACAAGTGTTATTCCCTCTCCACTCCTTCTGTTCTATTTCCATTCATTCCCTATAGATTGCCAATCTTACTATATTCTGGTTTATTACTTTTTCTGGGTTTGTTTTGCACAAATGATTGGAAATGTGTAATTTATTGGTTTCTTTCTTCCATAGAAGTTAGCATATTAAAGATACTGTTTTATACTTTGTTTTTTCTCTTAGTTATATTTCCTGGAAATCATTGCATATCAGTCCATAGATTTTTATCATCCTTTTTATAGCTGCATAGTATTGCATAGTTGATTTAATCACTTTCTTACTTATGAATATTTAAGTCATTTTCAATATTTTGCAAATTTAAAGAAGGCAGTTATGAAGTACATTGTGCATATGTGTTTTTGTATTAGAGGTGTCATATCAGAGTAAATTAATAGAAGTAGGACTGCTGAGTCAAAAGATAAACATATGTGGTTTTCCTTAGTATTGCTAAATTCCCCTCTGTAAGATTTATGCCAGTTTGCATTTTTCCATTAATATGAGTACCTGTTTCTTTATAATTTGCTTATAAAAGTTGCATTGCTTTATCAAGTTTTGCTAATCTAATAGACGAGAAATGATAATTCGGTGTACGTTTAATTTGAATTCTTTTTGAGTACATTTAAACATCTTTTCATCTGTTCAAGATCCATTTTATTCGTTTTTATGAGTACATGTGAATTGTCTTCCGGGGGCATTTAAAAAAAATAGGTTTTGGAGTTTTTCTCATAAGCTCTAGAGAGAGTGTTTTGTTATGGAAATACTCCTTAGCTGTGACATATGTTGGATTTTACTTTGTATATGGTATTCTTGTGCTATGTAAGAGTCACCTTCTCCTCATCTTATGCAGTTGTATTGTTCTTTTCTTTTAGCAGTATTTTGTGTTAATGATTAGAAAGCCTTTCTGTTATACTCAAATTAAAGAAAAATTCATCTACATTTTCTTCTAGTAGTTATTAAAGTTTCATTTTTTACATGTAGATTCCTTATCCATTATCCTTTTCCTTTGGGTTTTATTCCTGTGTTTATGGAGTTTATTCCTGTGTATGCTATGAGCGAGTGATCTAATTTTATCTTTTCTAAATCATTTATCAATTGTCTGAGTACCATTTATTAGAAAGGCCATCTTTGTTTCAGAGATTTAAGATGTAACTGTCTTTACATGCTACGTTTCTACATGTACTTGGGTCTGTTTCTGGACTTAATTTATTCCACTAGGCTGTTTACATATTCCTGTGTCACTGTCACACTGTTTTAATTACAGAGGCTTTGTAAAATGTTTTAACATCTCAGAAGTTAAACGTAAGTTGCAAAATGTTTTAACATCCTTGTAGACTTACTTTTTGGTGTTTTCTACCTATTTTTCCATGTTAATTTTTCCATATGAACTTTGGTATCTGATTTGTCTAACTCCATAAGAAAAGCTTGTTGGTATTATAAATTAATTTGAGAAGAACTGATTTGTTTGTTGAATTACCTTATCTAGGAATAACAAGTGTGTTTTATTTGTTCAAATCAGCTTTTGTATCTTTTAGTTTTACTTATGCAAGCTTTTGATATTTCTCATGTTTGTTCTTACTGTGTGTGTCGTATAGTTTTTCTCTCCTCTCTTCTCTCCCCTCTCGTTCCCTTACGGTAGATTGCCTTACAACAAGCTCAGTTCTTGCCATTATTGTATCACCCTTCTTTCATGGAATTTAATTATTCTTGTTTTCCTTCCTTAATGTTAACTGTTAATAGATGATTGTGGCCAGAAAATAAAATCTGATAAATTGACCAGTTTTTTCTTTTTACTATCATAAAATAGGAATTTCTCTTACAACTTAAAAATCCATAATTTAACATCTTCCGTTTATGTAGCTGCTGCTTGACATTGTATTGAATAATAATGAGTTTCCAGCAAAAGGTTAGAATAGGATCTTCTCCTTGACCTATTAAATGAACTAACCTGCTGAACCTCCTAGTGGGCAGAGAGAGGCAGTTTGTTTTGGTGAAAAGAAAAGAGGTCAGAAATAAAAAGAAAACCAAGAATAATTATCCCTATGTCAGTAGTCACATAAAACGGTAAGACAATTTCTAGCTATAAGAAGCTTCATTTCAGTATTACTTTATCTACAATTTGAATGGCTTTTTCCCTCTGTGACCATTATACTGTGACCTAACTAAACTGCCTCACTTGGGCAGTTTGGAAGTACTTGTGATAGAAAATGCTTGTGTAGGGGTACAGTTTGTCTAGGTACCAAATTAAAGTGGGAGACCTTACTATTGCTACGGGCAAAAGCTCACCCTATCCCATATCCAGTTGTGGTTGTTGAAACTGGTTTTTCTAATTTGAAAAACAGTAAGTTGCATTTTTAATTAATTAGTAATCTTAGCTTTATAAACTATTAATCTTAGTTCTCCCTTCAGCTAAGTGATAGGTTTCAGGTCTCTTAATTTTACTTGTTCTGTGGTTCAGATGTGGAAGTGGGGATGTGATGTATTACTGTTGTTCTGGATGTGAAGTATTACTGTTGTTCTGAAAGTGAAGTCTTGCTTTTAATGTAAACCATTTTGGAGAGTGAGAAAAGATAAATGGCTGTTTTTGATTCTTAGGATATAATTATTCTCTGAATATATTCTAGAAAGAAACTAGAGGAGGAAGACTTTGCTGCACTACTTAATTTTCAAAGCTTGAGCATATCCATTAATTTTATAAGCCTCAGTTTTAATCATCTATAAAATGGGAAAAGTATTACTACAGCAGTGCTCTGGCCCAATGTTTGTTTATTTGTTTATTAAATCATAAATACATAGATCATGTATACATTAATGCATTTATGGGGTACAATGTGCTGATTTCATATAGAATTAGGAACGTTTACATCACACTGTGGCTCAATGTTTGGTTTGTAAAAAAGCTCAATAAGTATTACTGTGTTTCGTTTCTCTTCTTTGGTATTATGTGAATCAAATAAAACAAAGTATTATGAGAACATTTTGTAAGTTTTAAAACTTCTTATAACTAAGCTGTATTGTCTTTATATTTAGGGGACTGAACTACTATGAACTGTTATTTATGTGGGTTTCATTTCCTATCTGTTTAGCTTCTCTTAAATTTATCAGTGTATTTTCAGGCACCTAATTATTTGTATTTATATGTCTATTTAAGTCATTTGTGGAAAATCTATTCACTAATAAAACTGAGAGGCAACTGAAACAAGTAGTAATCTTTATTTGTGCCATGTATAGCAATGTTCCTTGCATTATGGAAACTTGTCATTACAAAATGGAAGCTAAAACTGGTGTAGGTGCAGGGGAAAGATAGCAGGTTGGATAGATAGGAGATGTCTTGAACTGAGAGTATAGCTCTAAGAAAGTAACAGCATGGCGTACGGGAGTCCTCAAACCAAAATTGTCCTGCTGGAGAAGTCAGGTTTCTCCCTGGAAAAGACCTCCATTAAGTGTGCCTGCCATGCTTAGTTGCTGTCTGGGATTAGCCCATGGGAAGCTTGGCTTGGCCCCAAAGAAAGAATGAGTTTGGTAATTCTGATGCTGTTCCTTGCCTGTGTATGGGATATCTAAAAAGTATATTTTCATAGTTACTGTACAAAGTTTATTAAGGATACAGACTGTTTTATGCTGTCTACCACAACAGTAACATTATATAAAGCATTACAAAGATCCTTCTATTGTCCTTTTATAAGGACTTCTTTCTTTGCCATCCTTCTACCCCTAGCACCCAGAATAACCTCTGGCAACAACCACTAATCTGTTCTCCATTTCTATACTTTTTTTTTTCTTTCAAGAATGTTGTATTAGCTTTGGTGCCTAAAGTTCAGCGGCTAGGGCGCCAGCCACATACACCGGAGCTGGTGGATTTGAACACAGCTCAGGCCTTCCAAACAACAATGACATTACAACAACAACAACAAAAAAAGCCAAGCGTTGTGGTGGGCACCTTTAATCCCAGCTACGTGGGAGGCTGAGGCAAGAGAATCACTTAAGCCCAAGAGTTTGAGGTTGCTATGAGCTGTGATGCCACAGCACTGTACAAGGCCAACATAGTGAGACTCTGTCTCAAAAAAAAAAAAAAAAAAAGAACGTTGTATTAATGGAATCACATACAGTATTTAACCTTTTATATTGATTTTTTTTTTTTTTTTTTTTTTTTTTTTTTGGCTCACTGTGGTTTTCTGGAGATTAATTTATGTCATTGCATGTATCAGTGATTATTATTATATATTTTTTTTATTGCTGAAAATTCCACAGTACAGATATACTATAGTTTGTTTATCCATTCACCCACTGAAGGACGTCTGGTAGCTATTCTGAATGAAGCTGTTTTAAACTTCCATTTGGAGGTTTTTGTGTGAAAATTAATTTTCATTTTTATATAAGTTCAAGAATACAATTGCTGGAATCCTGGGTGTATGTTGAAGATGGAGCCGACGTGATTCTTGACAGGTTGATTGTGAGGGCTCAAGACGTTAAGGTTTTTGGACTGGGCAATTGGAGGCCTAAAATTGGCAGCATTTGACACAGACAAGGTCCAAGTGGAGCACAGTTAAGGGAGATTGGGAATTTTGCTTAGGACAAGTTGAGGTATATATTATTCACAGAATTGTCAGATAGGCAGTTGGTTAAAAGATTCTGGAGTTCACAGAATAGGTCTGGTCTAGAGATACGCGAAAGTCCTGAAACTAGAAAAGGTAATAGAAACAAGCTGAAAAGAAGTGAGAAAGTCAGTTGTGACCACTTCAGTGTTTAAAAAATAGGGAGATTAGGAATAACTGGCAAAGAAAACTACAAATTTGGCCAATGAGGAAGGAGAAAAACCAAGGGAATTTAGCGTCTTAAAGAAAGCATTTCAAGGGCGGGGGAGTGACATACCAGGTTTAAATCTCACTGTGCTGTTTCCTTGTAAATTCCTTAAGCTCTCCATCCTTGTTCCCTTCTTAACTAGATGTAATAATGTTACCTTCCTACTTGATTTGTTTGTGAAGAGTCTTAAAGTTACAAAAGTGACAGAACAATGTGCACCACCCCCCACCCTGTTGCTGGATCTGGGGGTATCACACTCTAGAGCTGCTCCCACAACCAGAACTCCCTGGCTGGGGCAGCCCCAGAAGAGCTATTCAGGGTCACTCCCTACAAAGATCCAGCAACAATAGAGTGATCCCCTGAGGTCTAATCTCACAGTGACACCACCCCAACTCTGAGGATGGCCAGAGGCAATGGTGAAAAACAGTCATGAGATGAAATCAAAGGAAATACTCTGGCAATATGAATAATCAGAGTATATCAACTCCCCCAAGGATCAGTGGGGCAGATAAAGCACAAGATCCCATGCACAAATAGCTGAGATGTCAGAAATCGAATTCAGAATCTGGATAGCAAATAAGATCGAATTAGAATTCCAAGCAGTAATGCAAAAGATGTCTCAAGACCAAATGACCAAAGATTTTGACACATTGACACAAGAAGTTGTGTTCCTCAAAGATCTGAGAAGCACAGTAGAAACCCTCAGCAACAGAATAGACCAAGCAGAAGAAAGGATTTCTAACATTGAAGACAAAGCTTTTGAACGCTCCCAAACTCTCAGAGAGGAAGAAAAATGGAGGGCAAAAACAGATCACTTTCTCAGAGAGCTCTGGGATAATTCGAAGAAAACCAATATTCGTCTTATAGAGATCCCCAAAGTGATGAAGTGGCTTCACAAGGCACAGAGTATCTTCTCCATGAGATTATGAATGAGAACTTTCCAGACATGCCAAGAGATTCTGAAATTCAGATAGCAGACAGTTTCAGGACTCCAGCACAACTCAACCCGAGTAAGACATCTCCCAGATGCATCATAATCAATTTCACTAAAGTTAATATGAAGGAGAAAATTCTGAAAGCAGCCAGACGAAAGAAAACCATTACCTACAAGGGGAAGAATATTAGAATAACTGCAGATCTCTCTCCTGAAACCTTTCAAGCTAGAAGAGGATGGTCATCCACTTGTAATCTCCTAAAACAAAATAACTTTCAACCCAGGATCCTGTACCCAGCTAAACTGAGTTTCATTTATGAAGGAGAAATTAAATACTTTAACGACATTCACATGTTGAAGAAGTTTGCCACAGCTAAACCAGGTCTCCAGGATATTCTCAGACCTATCCTCCATAAACCCAGCATAATCCTTCACCACAAAAGTAAACCCACCCAGACAATTTTGATCAAATTCCAACTTCCACAGTCGCAAAAGGATTAAAAATGTCCATCAGACTCTCAAAAGGCTTATCAATATTCTCAATTAATGTGAATGGTTTAAATTGTCCTCTAAAGAGGCATAGGTTGGCGGACTGGATACAAAAACTGAAGCCAGATATCTGCTGAATACAAGAATCTCATCTTACGTTAAAAGACAAATATAGACTCAAAGTGAAGGGATGGTCATCTATACTCCAGGCAAATGGAAAGCAGAAAAAAGCAGGCGTTGCAATCTTATTCCTAGTTGCAATAGGCTTTAAACCAACCACTTAGGAAGGATAAGGATGGACACTTCATATTTGTTAAAGGTAATAATCAATATGATGAGATTTCAATTATTAATATTTATGCACTCAACCAGAATGCACCAAAATTTATAAGAGAAACTCTAACAGACATGAGCAACTCAATTTCCTCCAGTTCCATAGTAGTTGGAGATTTTAACACCCCTTTAGCAGTGCTGGATAGATCTTCCAAAAAGAGCTAAGCAAAGAAATCTTAGATTTAAACTTAACCATTCAACATCTGAATTTAATAGACATGTACAGAACATTTCATCCCAGCAAGACTGAAAACACATTCTTCTCATCAGCCCACGGAACATACTCCAAAATCGACCACATCCCAGAACATAAATCTAACCTCAGCAAATTTAAAAAAATAGAAATTATTCCTTGCATCTTCTCAGACCATCATGGAATAAAAGTTGAACTCAATAGCAACAGGAATCTGCATACCCATACAAGAACATGGAAGCTAAATAACCTTATGCTGAAGGATTAGATGGGTTATAGACAAGATTAAGAAGGAAATCATCAAACTTTGGAACAAACCAACAACAATGAAGACACGAATTATCAGAACCTCTGGGATACTGCAAAGGCACTCGTAAGAGGGAAATTTATAACACTGCAAGCCTTCCTCAAGAAAACAGAAAGAGAGGAAGTTAATAACTTAGTGGGACATCTCAAGCAACTGGAGAAGGAAGAACATTCCAAACCCAAACCCAGCAGAAGAAAAGAAATAACCAAAATCAGAGCAGAATTAAATGAAATTGAAAACAAAAGGATTATACAACAGATCAATAAATCGAAAAGTTGGTATTTTGAAAAGGTCAATAAAAGAGATAAACCTTTGGCCAACCTAACCAGGAGAAAAAGCGTAAAATCTCTTAATTTCATCAATCAGAAATGGTAAAGATGAAATAACAACAGACCCCTCAGAAACTCAAAAAATCCTTAACGAATATTACAAGAAACTTTATTCTCAGAAATATGAAAATCTGAAAGAAATCGACCAATATTTAGAAGTACACCACCTACCAAGACTTAGCCAGAACGAAGTAGAAATGTTGTACAGGCCTATATCAAGTTCTGAAATAACATCAACTATACAAAATCTCCCTAAAAAGAAAAAGAAAAGCTCAGGACCATATGGCTTTACGTCAGAATTGTACCAAACCATTAAAGAAAAACTAGTACCTAAACCTCTTCCAAAATACAGAAAAAGAAGGAATACTACCCAACACATTCTACGAAGCAAACATCACCTTGATCTTTAAACCAGGGAAAGACCCAACAAGAAAACAAAATTCTAGACCAATATCACTAATGAATATTGATGCAAAAATACTCAATTAAGATCCTAACAAACAGAATCCAACAACATATCAAAAAATTATACACCATGACCAAATGGGATTTATCCCAGGGTCTCAGGGCTGGTTCAATATACGTAAATCTATCAGTGTAATTCAACACATAAACAAACTTAAAAATAAGGACCATATGATTCTTTCAGTTGATGCAGAAAAAGCTTTTGATAATATCCAGCATCCCTTCATGATCAGAACACTTAAGAAAATTGGTATAGAAGGGACATTTCTGAAA
>CAUYPK010029522.1:0-36264 GCA_963574355.1 Loris lydekkerianus
AAAAACATAGCCCCTGTCTTAGGTTGCCTGCTCTTGCAGTTTCAGTCTTACCCGTCATGGGGATACAAACATCAATGGTTTGGTCCCTGTCTTAGGTTGACTGAATGCAGAGTGATCTTACCCGTCTTTGGGTACTATGAACCACCATCCAATGGTATTTTTATATTCCAATAGTCATTGGTGTTTAACACTAATGAATATATTCCTTTTGAAAGTTTCTCTGACCTTGAGTTTTAAGGAAGCCTTCATTACTATTTTTTCCCCCTTACTATATACTAACACTAATTTCTTCCCATTCTGCTTAGAGTTCATTACTGTATTAAATATCTTATTCTGGAAAAAGTGGTGGTAAGAAAAAGGATGAAGAGGGGTTGATCATTAGGTACCAAACTGCAGTTAGATAGAAGGAATACGTTTCCTTGCTCCACAGCACAGTAGGACAACTATAGTTAACAATTATTTATTGCAGTAATACGTTGCAAAATACCTATAAGAGAAGATTTGGAATGTTCCCAACACAAAGAAATGATAAATGTTTGAGGTGATGAATCCCCTGATTTCCCAGATTTGATAATTACACATGTTATGCTTATATCAAAATATCACATGTGCCCCATAAATATGTATAACTATCATGCATCCATGTAATTAAAGAAAAGTTCAGTGCACAACAAGAGTGCCAAAATATTACATGTGCCCCATAAATATGTATAACTGTTATGCATCCATGAAATTAAAAACAAGTTCAGTGCACAACAGGAGGGCTCTTCTAATTGATGTAAATTTCATTCTTTCTCAATTGAAAGCATTCATTTCTATCTTCTTTCTTTTCCCATCTAATTCATTTAAAATAATTTTATTATATACAATTTGAAATTGATATGTGACTTTTTCAAATATTTCATTATTAAATATTTTATTTATTTACCTTTAAACATTTCATTATATGATATTACATGATATTTAATTTAGGGTATGTATTATTGTTATAAAGTATAAAATTCAAATGACCTTCTATGAATTGACTAGCCAACTTAAGAAACAGAACTTTTAACAACAGCTCCAGCTGTTTACCTCTTCAATGTCTATCTCTTAATCCTTTAATGGTAGAAACTGTAGAGAATAGTCAGAATTTTGTGTTTATAATATAATTACTGTTCTTTGTAATGTATCTATCACATATGTTTTATCTCTAAGAATACATTGTGTAATTTTTCTTACCTTTGAGCATTATAGAAATCATATTAAATCATAATTTCTAGAAAGAATAAAATAGTGTTTCATCTTTTACACTTTCTATATTAGGTGGTTACCTTTCTTATTCAAAATTTGATTAAATCTATTTCCAAATTAACATTTTTTAAATGTTTCCATAAAACATAAGTGCAAACTATTAGTATTCAGTGTGTTTATAAACTGCGACCAACTCTTTTAGTCATCTCATAATATTTCCCTATAAATACTTGTTGTTCATTGCAACTTACCAGATATTTGCTATTTCCCATCAGTTTATATTTCATCACTTTGTGTCCTGATACGTTATTATCCTTCTGTTAAGAATGTCTTATCCTGTTCCTGTGTGTCCGTAAAATTTAAATTTAATTTTCATCTCTAAAATGTAACTTTCTAAATAAAACACTCACTTAATTATCCTTTGCCCCTCCCATAAAACTTATTTTATAATGCTTTCCTGAAACTTTGTCCTTATATCTGCTGAAGAATGTACTACATTTTATGTAATTTGTTATTCCTAATTTCCATCAGACACTATTCTTTTAAAAGCTGGAACCTATTGATCCACTTCACATATAATTTTTTAAAAATATTGTTTTGATTAGTGCTAAACAAATGCAAGAATATTGGATTTGACATGTACCTTCACATTATGCACAATAGGTGAGGTTCCACCAATTACCCACCCTCTACCTGGCCTCCCTCCTCCCCGTCCTTCATTCTGGGTACACAAATATGATTTAATAAAAATAAATAAATAAATAAGAAGGAATATTGGAGTGAGTGCATGTGTGAGGAAACAGGAGCATAAAATCCCTCACGATAATTAAAAAGGTAAAAATAGGAAGAAGGGGAGGATTTGGAGACGTGTCTTCACTCTGAGTTAGTATGACCAGGTTTTATTAAGCAGGGAGGGTATATTTGGAACACTATAAAATCATTTCAGAAATAATTATAAAACTGCTTTAATTAGACTAAGCCAATTGTCAGTCTATATATGGGAAAATCTTTTAACAAACGCTCATTTGAAATACCTAAACCACTGCTGTGCTGGTCTGAGATGGGCTGGATAGAATCTCATTATTGTACTCACAATGAAGGCCAGAGACTATGTCTGCATTCAGAGACTTTCTAGCAGATACATCCATTGTAAATGATGTTACGGACAATAGGAATGACTTGACCTGCTATGTAACCTTATCTTATCAGATTCTAGTAAGGTGTTTATAATGTTTCTCTTTCCTGAAGAAAGAGGTTTTTAGTTTATTTCAAAAGAAAAGTTCTCTTGTCATTGAAACCTGGTTTTAGTCTTTACTAGTCAAATTTTCTTCTGGAAGGGGGCAGCACCTGCGGCTCAAAGAAGTAGGGAATTGGCCCTATATACCAGAGGTGGTGGGTTCAAACCTGGCCCCGGCCAAAGAAAGCAAAAAAAAAAAAAAAAAAAAAAAAATTTCTTCTGGAAAAGAAATAGTTGTACCCTCCTATTTGGGGCAGTAAGATCATGTGCTTTTTAGCATAGAGAAGCTTCTTCATTTTATCTTTCAAGTTGGTGTTGAAACAGCATGAATTTTCTAGTTGTTATGTAGAAATACAATTTACAGATATTCTAAAATAAGGTTAGAATTTATGACTACTTACATATGTGTACATTTAATATTCCTGATTATTTCATAAACAATCTTTGTGGTGCATATAGAAGATATAACTAATTTTTGTGAGGTATATTGTGTCAAAGATAATATGTAAAAAAAGCTAACTTTTTTTTTCTTAAGAACATTTTTGAATGAAAATTTTCAATGAATAAGAATCTTTTTTTTTTTTGTTATGTTTTGCTCAGTGACTACTTTAAGTATGAAAAGGCCTATTCATATAACAACTTGAAGAAGCAGCTTCTAATTTAGAGACACGACAGATCATGGCTGGGCCATAGAGAAATGAGGGCGCTCCATCTATATTCCATTGGCCAAACCTGAATATAAAAAGGAAAGAATCAAAAGAAACATACCTGACCTTTTTATTTTTTATTTATTTATGCTAGAAATTATAACCTAAACCTGTGATAAGTCCAGGCCAAATATAGAAAAAAAAAAAAAGCTTAATAGCTGAGTAGATTGTTTTCGTAGGTGACCTCTGAATATTGCTTCAGGCTGTTCTGGCCTGTTTGTTTAGTTCTAGAGCAAGGTTAAAATCTCAGGACACTCAACTTAGTCTTAGAACCCCTTGCAGGTCTGGTCATGTTGTGGCCTTTAGGGATTCCATCTATTTGGAGAGAGAAGTGGTGTCATTGTTTCCAGAATATGTTTTCTTGCCATCTGTTTTATTAATTTTTTTCCACCTGAGCACTTCAGAGCTAAAAGAGAAAACACATCAGCAAAATCTAAGCATTTAGTTTAAAGTCTATGCAGATAACTCAGGCCATGTCAGCTAAAAAAATAAATAAATAAATAAAAATAAATCCAGTTAAAAATTCAGTGAGTGGAGTCCAGATGGGGGTTAGGAGCAGTCTGCACGTGCCCCTCACAAAGGAAGGATGAAAATCTACAAGTAGATGCCTGACTTTGGATGGGCCTTCTTAGAAAGAGCATTGTGAATGACTAGAGAAGTAATGGGGGACAATTAGAGTCAAGAAGTGATGGTGTGATCTGCTCAGTAAGATTGAAAGTTACCGGTGGATGTATCCACACAGGGGAGGAAGGAGAAGAGAATCCTGAGCACCACGCTCCCTCTGTGAACACTACAACATGAGCAGTGCTCCCCCCCATAGATCCCCTTCTCCACAGACCTCCAGAGTGAAGAGCAAGCAACTTGGTGTCTGTGCAGCAACATTGCACTGGAAACGGGGTACAGCAGGAATCCAGGAGTTTCCCTTCCTGGGTTGATGCAGCTGATGTCATTCTGAGCTCTAAGTTTCAGATAGCCTGAGAGCACAGGGCTCAGATTTACACTAGTCATCTACAGATCATTATGGCCAAGGCAAGGAGAGGGCAGGGAGAATGACTGGGAGCCAAGAACCCCAGTGGTGGATTGAGCAGAGTGGCTTCACAGACACCACTTGAGAAGCCCCACAGTGATAGCCTCCGTGGGATGTGGTTAGGGCAAGAGCCACAGGTGCCCAGTGGTCCAACACGAGGCCCCACCCAACACCAAGGCTCCCATGCTACAGAAAAATACAGAATATACTTAACCAAATAGGTGAAAGATGTCTACAAAGAGAAGTGGAAAATACTGATGAAAGTGATTATAAATGATATAAATGGTGAAACATCAATATTGTTAGAAAGTTCATGCTAGCTGAAAGAATTTACAGATTCAAAGAAATAGCCAAAATCACATTTCATAGATCTAGAAAAGAATAATTTTAAGAATCATTTGGAACTAATAAGGAGTCCAAATAGCCTAACGATTTGTAAGCAAAATGAACAAACCTAGAGGCAGGATGTTACTTGACTTTAAATTATATTACAAGACTACAGTAATCAAAACAGTATGGTACTGACATAAAAGTAGAAAAAATAGACCAATGGAACAGCATACAGAACCCAGGAATTTCTACATGCAGAAGAATGAAACAGGACTCCTGTCTCTTGCCACACAAAAGAAGTAATTCAAGATAGGTAAAGAGCTTAAGTCTAAGGCATAAAACCATAAAAATTCTGGGAGAAAATGTAGGAAAAACTTTTCTAGACATTGGCCTGGGCAAAAAGTGTATATGACTAAGACTTCAACAATACCAAAAATAAATAAATAGGAATTAAATTTAAAAGCTTCTGTATTGCAAAGGAAACAATTAACTGAGTAAATTGGCAACCTGCAGAGTAAATATTTGCATACTGTACATATAATTAATGGCTAATATCCAGAATCTACAAAGAAATCAAACAAATATGCAAGAAAAAGAAAACTAATTAAAAACCGGTGGGTAAAATACATGAACAGAAGTTTTTCAAAAGCAGACAAATCAGCAACAAACATCTAAAAAGTGTTTTGGAAAATTAATCATCAAGGGAAGGCAAATTAAAACTACATAGGGATACCCATATCAGAATCTCCATTATCAAAAAAAGAAAGATACTGGCATGGATGTAGAAAGGAACATTTGTATCCTGTTGAAGGAACTGCTAATTATTAATAGTAGAGGCTCTATGGAACACAGTACGGATTCTCCCTACAGAAATAAATGAAACCTGCTGTTTGATCCAGTAATTCAGTGTTGGGTATGTACCTTAAGGAAAGCAGACATTTTATTAAAAAGACACCTGTACTTGGAAGTTTATCGTAACACAATTCACACTTAAAAAGATATGGAATCAGCTTAAGTTCTCAAGAGTACTTGAAGTTTATCGTAACACAATTCACACTTAAAAAGATATGGAATCAGCTTAAGTTCTCAAGAGTAGATTTTAAAAGGTTATATATATATATATATACACACACACACACATAGAGTTCAAATCACCCAAAGAAAGGAAAGAAATACTATCCTTTGTAGCAATTTTGGTGGAACCAGAAACCATTATCCTAACTGAAGTTTCCCATGACTAAAAAGGTGAATACATGACATGTAGTCACTAATAAATAGGAGCTAAACAATGGGTACACAATGGTACAAAGAGATATAAAGGGCTTTGGAAATCAAGAATAGGAGAATATAGAAGGAGGCTGCAGGGTAAAAACTGACCTATAGAGTATTAATGATAGGGTACTATGACATGACACCCCAAAGCCCCAACTTACGCATTATACGATGTATCCACATAACAGAAACATCTGTACCTTTATAATATTTTGAAATAAAAATAATTAGAAAATTCACAACTTCTTTCCTAAATAAATATGTGCCCAGATACAACATCTATGTCACAATAATAATAATCATAAGAAGCAGCCTTAATAATAAGCATAGTTTCTTTAAATAAATGAAGGGAATGAATATTACATGCAGATTAAATAAATTCTTTGAAATAATATTCTACTTAGTTCAGAAAAATCAATTCAATTTCCATTGTTCTTTTTATTAGGTATGACATTAAATAGTAAAGTATCCAACCCTCAGATTGTTGTTCCTCCTACAGTAAAATGCCAACTGAGTCCAGTGTGGAGTTAGGCATGATAGAGCCATTTCTTCAGATTTAATATTTCAGATGGATATAACCAAGGCAGAGAAGACCTATTTCCAAAAATCCAAAGGGGTACAAAATATTAGTCAGAATTATAAATGATTTGGTATGGTAATCACAGGGTATGTGAGAATAGTGTCCAAATAAAAAGTTAGAGAACTAAAATCCCCAACAGTAAAGGGCCGCTAATATTATATTAAATAATCTGGATATTTTTAATAATTGAAAAGAAAGCTTATTGATGTGAGAATTATATAAGCTACACTTTCTAAAAATGATGAAAAATGGAATACAGTTAATTGATTAGAGAAATAAAACAGTAGATATCAGAATTGTTATAAGTCATTGCAATAATCTTATGAGATGGCTAAATTTAGACTTTTAGGGACACTAAGGATTTGGAAAATTTTACAGGAGTAGAAAGCAGTAGGTGAAGACTAAATACTATGTCCTGTTGAACCTGACCTTTAATTACATTTTTGTTATGGGAGACACTCTCTGTTAGGCTTGTGATTTGGTGGTACATATCTAGTTATCAAAACCATCTGCAGTTACCTGACCTTAACTGACTATATAATATATCCTCTTTGTAACTACTAGCAAGGGAAATAAGGAAAGTAATTATATGCTTTCCTTATTCTATGAGCAACATTCAATTTCATGATCATAGATGGTATAGGCCAGGGAAAAAATAAACAATGCATATAAAAGTCTGCGACATATGTAATAAAGTACAAGTGGTATGTCAGGAGAAAATATTTACCCTTTCATAAAACATATTACTTTTTATTATAGAAGCCACCTTTAAAAATTATTTTTTAGAATTAAGTCAATTTAGCCAATTAAAAACATGATGAATGTAAAAGGTAAGAAAGCTTTAGTAGTAACATTTAGTAATATTTAAAAATAAATAAAATTAAAAGAAAAATACTGCCAGAGATGGAGACTCATAGTTGTAACTCCAGTACATAGGGAGATTGAAGCAAGTGTTTGAAGCCAGCATTTTGAGGCAAGCCTGGGCAATATAGTCAGACTCCATCTCTACAAAACAATTCAAAATTTGCCAGGCACAGTGGCACACACCTGTAATGCCACTTACAAGACAGCTGAGGCAAGAAGATCTCTTGAGCCTCAATATTGGAGGCTGCAGTAGCTATGATTACAACACTGTATTACAGTCTGGGAGAAGAGAAAGACCCGATCTCAAAAAAAAAAAAAAGAAAAAAGAAAAAGAAAAAAAAGAAAAAGAAAATATAAAATTTATAGACCTATTAAACTTAAAATTTTAGTACTAATTACATAATCAAAAATGAAATCAGAAAGCTATTTTTACTTTTCTATTAGGTAATCAAAAATACTCAAATAAATGGGTGATACATATTTTGAACATTATTGTTAAGACTGTAAATTCTAAAGAGCTATCTGGCCTTAGTAATCAAAATAACAAGTGTAGGGTTACTTACAAGAGATCAATCCCAATTTTAAGAATTAGTGCTATAGAGTACAAGTATGAATACAAATATAGAGAGTGCAAATATATAAAGCACATTTCAACAATCTTTACATAGTAAATTATTTAAAAGACAAAACTATCTGTGTGTAAGCCTCACATGTGAAAGGAAATACATGCTAGGTGCCAGCATAATGAATAAAATAGATGGTATTTAGTGACTTCAGAAGATGTCTAGAATGTTATATGAGACCAGCACATGCACAGAAAAACAAAATAAACAAACAAAAACAACTAGCAGAAAATTATGTATGGCAAAATGTAGTCATCATTATTTATGTCTCTCTCTCTCTCTCTCTCTCTATATATATATATATATATATATATATATGTATATTTATTATGTGTTTAGGTGTTTGTGTGTGAGTTGTTGCATGTAAAAACTTTCTTGTTTGCTGGCACAACAAAATATAATGGAATTTCTTGCTCTAGAAATAAAATTAACCATTTTTCTAAGTTTTTTTGTTCCTGTTCAACAATGTAATTTAGAAGACATGATCTGCTTAATTAACATGTTCACTGGCACTGAAGTGTTTTTAATTCTATCCACGTTTATAGACAGTTTAAGAAAGTAAATATTTAAATCATTATTTCATAAAAACACATCATTACAAATTTAGTATTAGAATATTTTGCTTTTGTACATTATTTTAAATTCCTGAAGCCTGTTATGTTACCTCTTTCATTTATAGTCTTGTAAATTAGTTGAATTTTAGCTTCAATCTTCAGGACTCTCTTTGGCTTGATGCATTTCATTTTATTTATTGATAATAAAAATAGTTACACGATTTAATGATGAAAATAACCATTAAAAATAATATTCAGATTACTGTATTTTACATCAATATCACATTTTTAGTTTTGTTTTTTATTATTTTATTTTCCCTTCTAGTTCCCCCCAGCAATCTAAATGTGCATATATATACACATATATTCACAATATATAGCTAACACATATACACACACAAACAATATCCATGCACTTACATATACACATATATACACATCCATGTTTATTTTTATTTTGTATTTTGTATTTTTATTATTTTTATTGTTCTTAATTTTAATAAAATTAGTCTGCATATTGTATTGCATCTTGTCCTCTTTGCTTGCACTGTAATATGTATTTTGTTGCTAATGAATACTAATGTTCTAATCAGAGGATTGGTTCTTTCTCAGTATTTTGTTTCCAAAAATAAAACTGTCACAAGCAGACTTATGCATGCGTTTCCACTTTCTGGCTTAAATATATCCATTTTCTATGTGTTATGCTATTTTTGCATTCCCATAAGCAATGCACGAGGGCCTGCTTTAGAGATTTTGCCTTTTTTTTTTTTTTAATTTATTTATGACAGTCTAAGAGCCAAAAGGTGCCATGTTAGTGAAGTTTGCGTATCTATTTCTCTTGCATTAATGCAGTTCTCTTTTATGGTTAGTTAGTACCATTTACACTTAATGTAGAAAGTCTGTTCATATCTTTTACTTATTTTTGCTGTCAGGCGGTTAGATTTTGGATTAAGAATTCCTATCCCAAACAATTGGACCATATTTTTCTAAATATGGTCCAACACATATTAGGAAATATGTGTATATTCCTTTTTAGGAATATGTGTATATGTGGGAATATATATCCTTATTTTTATATACAATTCTAAATAAAAGTACTGAATAGTAATGTAAGTAAGATAAAACACATTCATAAAATGGAGATTGTTCAAATCAATCTGCCTGATCACTAGAGATATTAAGTTCTATTCTCCGGCAGTTTGGCATATATAGTGGCCAGTTAAAATCAATAAAGGATGACCACTTGGCTTTTAAGTGGGATGCGACTGCTGCAGAGTCTGTTGTCAAACTTTCTTCAATCTTCTTGTATTGTGTCACATTAACAGAAAATCCCCCTGGATTACAACTTGTGTATCAATAGAAACCACTGAGGAAAAATAAAATGAAAACAAATAGCCAGGGGTTGTGGTGGGCACCTGTGGTCCCAGATGCTTGGGAGGCTCAGGAGAATTGCCTAAGCCCAGGTGCTGAAGGTTGCTGTGAGCTGTGACGCCAAAAGCACTCTACAGAGGGTGACACAGTGAGACTCTGTCTCAAAAAAAAAAAAAAAAAAAAAAAATGAAAACAATTTTTGTGTATTCATTGTGTGAACACAAATGGGTCCACAGAAATCACTAAATTTATTATTATGATAATGTCAAATAATCAGTTTTCACCATAATTTAGAACTATTTAATAATTTTTATTGTTGAATAGAACTCCAGTACAAATGTATAATATGAAATGTATGATCTGGAAAAAGAAAAATTTTTCATGTAGTGATTTGCACCTGAAGAGAGCAGTTTAAATAGGAATTAAGATACTGAAGTTTTAAATTGGCATAAATGAACAACTAGTCCATTCCTTTTTAATGTCAAATGTGTTTATTAATTTTTTCCACAATTAAAGCTTTACGAACCTTTTCTCAGGGAATCACATTTTCCAGAATGTACACAAAGTAATCATTTCAAGTACAAAATGATACATATTGCTCTTTAAGTCTCTGAAGAAACAAAACTGAAGGAAGGGGCAGGTTTGGGCAACATGCTCAGCTCCCCTGAATGTGTACTTCACAGGCTCCTGCCTGTGAGGAAGAAAGCCCACCCTGAGCCCTGCCCCGTTCAGCAACTGGAGACCACTATGATGGTCCATCTTGCATGGTTAGCGCAGGTGCTGGCCAACAAGGAGGGTACTCATCAGGAGGCTTGGAGTGTACCTTCCTGGGGAGTCACACTTGGGGCCACCGTGGCTTCCTTGCCTACAGTTCTTTCTGATGGATAAAGTGTGCTTTTCTTAGTATGGGAGTCCACAGGGAGGGGAGAGTGGGGAGTGACGACATGGACCAGACTTCCTGTAAAGTATGAGCACAGTGTGAGCAAGTAATAGAGCTGCGTGGGGTGCAGGAGGGACTAGTTGGTGATGTGACTAGTTTGACAGATGAATGTCAAAACCATTATCTGAGGCCAGGAGGAGACTCCAAGCAGGGACACAACTTGTTCCCAGTACTTCCACACCAGCAGCAGCCCTTGTTCCCCAACAAGAAGGCTGCTCTCCTGAAGTGACAGCAGGAGCTCACAGGCAGCCAGAAGGTAATCTTCCAGCAGGACTCAGGCAGTAGGAGCTCCTACAGGAACAAGCCAGGGGCCAATGGCAGTGGATGGTAGCTGAAGAAGAAAGGAGATGACAAAAAAATCGCAGTGGATTTGAGAACCTGGGCAGCTTCAGGCCAGGACTTGGCGTGGTGCAGTGCGGTGACACCAAACCAGCTGTGCTTTCACAAATTCAGACGTCTGAGGCCTCTCAAAATAACTGCATCTGGAGCATGGCTGGTATGGGAATACTGTGGGGACATCAGTCAGCAATATTTTAATGAAAAGACATAAAAAAACAAGTGGAAAAATAATATTCAGAACAGCGTGTTTCACTCATCAAAGAGTTGTGAAAAGATTCTTAAGTTCAACTTTAAAGTTAGTAAGAAATAGCAAAACAGCATCTCACAGAGAAATTGGCATGAGCTGCCAGCAAAATATTTTTACCCAAAGTAGATAGTTCTCTGAAGTTATGTGAGATCCTAACTGAAAGTTGTTTAATACAACTAAAAAGGGAAAGAGTTAAGTGTAGCTTGAGATAGGGCCTAATGGTTTATTGAACTAATTAAGTGAAATTCTGTCTCTTTGATTTGCATTCTCTGAGTTGACTATAATTCCAAATTCTTCTTGATTCATGTGCTCATTGCATCCATTTCTTAGAAAAGCAAGTCTGTCTCCACAATAGCTAAACCAGTATCCATAGAACTGTTCATATTGGTCCAAAATGTCCTATTTAGGACACAGTCCTTAGTACACAGAAGAAGATGCAGGAATGGGCAGTGGCAGAGATAATTTTGAAAGCAATAGCTGATTTACCACTAGTGCTTTGGGAGCTTTGTTTCTTGATCCCCTCCCTGGCTGTATCCAAAGAGATTTGAGTGTACTCATGTGAGCACAGGATTATTTGTAGAGAGAATCTATTAAAATAATCCCTAATGACTAGCTTAAGTATTGCTTCTCAGCAATATATTTGGTGTTGAGAAGAATGTGAATTAACCTTCAGGACCAGTATGTCAAAACGTTTAATACTCAGGCCAAGGTAGCAGGATTTTAAAAATATAATTCTGTGATTTAAAAATAAGTATGAGTTTGGGTGGCACCTATGGCTCAGGGAGTAGGGCATCGGCCCTGTCTACTGGGGGTGGTGGGTTCAAACCCAATCCCAGCCAAAACTGAAAAAATAATAATAATAAGTATGAGTTTGATGATTTTTCAACAATTGTTTTTCTGTCAACACTGAGAAATTATGTTTAACTGAATATGCTTAAAATAATATTCATATAAGACAATTTAAAGATAAAATGTCTTGTGATTTCATTCTATGTTATCTGTCACAAAAAATGGAAAGTTTGAGGAGGAGAACAGAAAAATAAGAATGAAAAAGAGAAAGAGGGAGACAGAGCAGAGAGACAGAGAGATAGATGGATTACCAGCTATTCTAGGGGTAGTTCTCTAGTGCACCTTCTGGGTTTTCTGATTCTATAGAGATCTAACTTCTTTGAACTCCAGGATATCGTAAACGTTGCCCCTAAAGTTGCATGTATAGGGAAAATATAGCTAAATGTACCTTTATTTACAAAATGTTCATTACAAAATTTTATAGAGGCGGCCAATGTGTAGAAAATGTTTTGTAAATATTTGCAATGATATTTTTTAATAAAAGTTCATTTAGCTGCAACTTCCCATTTTTCCTATGCATGGCAACTGTAGGGTAAAATTTGGCACATCTGGCACATCCTATATTTTGCCCTCAAAATCTTTGCATTACTGACTATAATGCAGATTATTTTTTGATATAATGATGTAAATACATTATAAACCATGGAAGTATAATTGATTCCTGCCACTTTTCTTCAGAAGTCACTGTTTCTTCCATGAACAAATTCAGTTTCTCATTTCTTGGTTGCTCATACACATATGTGCCTTCTCTATGGCTTCTTTTTTGAACTACTTTTTATGTCTTATTAATTCCTTCATGAATTAATTAAATATTTTACCTGGACTTATTTTATATTTTTATGAGAGTCATGATTTAATCTTTTTAATGAAATTCTACTTCAACATACTATGTATTTATAAAGATAAAATACTTCATTTTCCAGTATTCTAATATTATTTGTTCATGAACTTTGTGTCTGATAAAGTATTCATAATGATTTCCAAGCAGAAATTTTTCCATGGTTTCTTAGTCCACGTTGGACTGGAAATCTGTTATTCCAGAGTATCATTTTGCCTTGTCTGCCTTCTTTAGTGTTGCTTCTCCCATCCTAGATTCATGGCTGGGACAGAGTAGATAATTTCTAAATAAATGATTTGTGTGGTCATTGTATAAATGAAAACAGAATTGCAAACTCCTGCTGTCTTTCCTAATAATCTGTAAAGAATAAACTATGATTTAGTAATTCACCAAGCAATCAAGCATAAGAAAAATAAAATGACTAGGATGATTGATATGGACCTTGGCCAGTAGTCAGGCTATCCTACATAGAGTGGTGTCTACATTTGTCATGACGTCAACAATAAACACTTTTCATTGATATCAAATAATTATTTTTCCTATTTTTAAAAATATTATATTTTGCGTTTATCTAAACGAAGCCAAGGCTCTTTTAATGTGTTTTTTAACTAAGTATGAAATTTATTTTTGGTGTATTGATCATTCACTAGGTTGATTTGCAAACACAGAAAATTTATGAAACACTCTTTTAAATTTTAAAGCCCAGGGCAACTGAAATTAACATATCAGAAATATTGTAAGAACTTACCACCCAGGAATCCTGATATAGATGGCAATGCAAAGTTGAATATGACAATCATTTTGTTGCTTTCTTTTTTGTATTTTCATTGTTGTTGTTTTACTGAAAAAAGTTTTCAGTGCAATGAGTTTCATCAAACTTTTCAGGGTCCACAGGAAAGGAATTCTTGATCCTGTTGGAGGAACTTAAGAAAGACACCACAGGATATTAAATGACGGATGATTGGGAAAAAATAAAACAAAAACAAAATAATATCAGTGAATAAAATTTTATAATAACATTAATTACTTGTAATTTTTGACTGTAATTCATTTCTCTAACTAGTTTCTTAATATGTTTGTCATAAACTCAGGGTGTACAAGTTTGTATATTTCCCCCATATAATTGTACCTTAAATTGTAGGATATTCTATTAAAATAAGCAAAAATATGCATAGAATGAATTTGAGAATTTATATATGTATACATATTTATATAATTGTTATTTGATAAAATATTGTAAAGGTATTTTTAGGATTGAGAAAATATATAAATTTTAAGATTTTTAAAAATTCTCTGCAAAGGAAAAACATAAATAAAAGTTTGAATGTTTTGCTTTGTATTGCTCCATAATGATTTAGTTTATTTAGGTTTAGTGTCCTTTCTTTACTTAAGGTATTTGCAATTTTAGTCTCTGGTGATTTAAAAAAAATCTTTAGAATAATGTAATGTGAAATATTTTATACCTGGATTATTTCTTCACTCTACAAACATTATTTATGTAGCTGTGAATTCATTTGGAACAATGCTTTTCTGCATAAAAGTGTGCTTATTCTGCACAACTTTTGCCATAAAGGAGAAGCAGTTAAGATTTCCTTTGGGCTAAAATATGACAAGTAAGCATCTCACTTAAAAATTTATTCCACTTTTTTCTCTATACCTCTCTCTCTCAAACATCTAGCAACTTCTTCTTTTTCTTATATATAACACTATTTTGCAAAAGAACATATATGTATATGAATTGATTTACATTATATAAAAACATACACATGTATATTATACTTATACATATATTTAAGTAATTAAAGTTCTTATAATTTAAATGAAATGGATATCTAACTTATCAATAAAAAGGTTAAGTATTTTTTATGTAACTAATACTAATCCAACATTTTTAAATCATAAGTATTTTTAATTAATGATATCTATTATGGCTGGTATATTATTATTTGAGATTCTTTTTAAACATATTATGTATACATATATATACACATACATATATATATATATATATGTATAAAATGTCACAGCCTAAAACAGATGAATACTTTATGTTAACATTTTCAGCCTAATGGTAGGCAAAATATTATAATCAACTCTACATTAATTGATGAGTTCTAAACAAATATTGATAAATAAAAATATCATTGAATAAGAATTCATTTATTATTGAGTCCAGCCTTTATTCACTAAAGAAAATAAAAATAATATGAACCAACATCCCTTTAGCATTGGAAACTGATGTCTGTATAAGGTGTTGGAATCCACTAGTATAATTTTTGGTTATTGTATAAATGTATACGTTATACCATTCAAAACATATGCAATAATTCACAAATTAATTATATATTTCCTTCTATTTGTTGACTAAGAAATCTTTTATATTTTAGTGAAAATATTTTTTTACATATTCTCCTCAAATTATTTTTCATACTAGTTTTAGGCAATAAAATATATAGTTTTTGTCTTTCATGGCTTATAGAATTTACTGTGTAAATGTTGAATCAGGACGTAGACAAAAGGATCACTACCCCAGGAACAAGTTCTTATGTTAACTCTTCTCTCACAGCCATTCGTTATCAGATTCAGATATAAACTGCTAACACTATTAAGTGATACTTACACTTTAGTGTGCAGTTTTTCATCTTCTTGGCTCTCTGAAAATATTTCTCAATGTTTGTTCTTGGATACTCATTTTCTGTATCTCTCACCGACCCCATTCTGCACCAATGCCCAGGATTCTGGAGTCTCTCCCCTTCTCTTCCTGATCTGTTCTCTCCTAGTGCACCAATGGTGCACAGCTTCAAGAATTACTCACAAACCAAATCTCAAGCCAAGTCCTCACTTCTGAGCTCCACAGCTCATTTTTCAATCTCTCTGTAAGACAGTGACTAATATTTGGTATATTCTGTGAAAAAGTAATCATGTTCTCAAACACTGCAGTGCCAACCCCCAGGTGACTGACTAGTAAAGTCAGTTGCCTGTCAGGAATCAGCCCTACAGCTGCAGATGAGCAGAGGTGAGAGGGTGAAACGTCATCTCTATTTACGCTCACTCCATATTACTTTCATCCCTGCCTCAGCTGTTCCTTCTGTCATATAAGCAGCAGCATTAGATTCTCAGGAGCGTGAACCCTACTGTAAACTGTGCACATAAGGGACGTACGTTGCACCCTCCTTATAGAATCTAAGGTCTGAAGATCTAAGGTGGAGATGTAATTAATGTGTTTGAATTATCCTGAAACCATCCCCCCATCTCCCAGTCAGTGGAAAAACCATCTTCCAGGAAAGAAGGCTATTGTGCCAGAAAAGTTGGGGACCACTGTTCTAACAAATTCATTCCATCTCCTAATATTTCCTGAATTGGTTTCACCATCTACAGAGTCACATGTGCTGTAATGGTAAGCTGATGGCTGAAATAAATTTCTCCCTCTTCTTTCATCCCATTCTCCAAATAACTTCCATGTGCGAAAAATCTTATTCTGAAATGCCTTTGTAGCATCCCCACACTGGGTTGCATTTTAATCTATCCTGAATCTTGCTAATACCATCACTATTTTACATAAATGTAATCATTATTCTATTTAAAAACCTGAGAATTCTGTGGAGTGATTTTCTCATTCCTTATAGTATCAATTCCCAATTTTTTTTAAGTCCCTCAAATCCCTCTTTAACAATGCTCTTTTTTATTCATTCAAATATTTGTAGTAGCATAAACAAAAGACATAATTTTGGTCTTACAGTACAATTGGAAAATATAAATGACTTTAATAAAGACAAATCAACCCCATATTGCCTATGCTACTCCCTCCTGCAGCCATCAGCTCAGTCAGTCCTCCCGATCCCATCTGTCATTTCTGTGTCTTCTCTTATGCTGTATTTTTCTCATTCCCCACCAATTCCACTCTCGTTCGCTCCCCTTTCCCGCACTGGTTCGCAACATGAGGTCAGGAATCACAGTGTTGAATAACAGCAGTAACTGTCGTCGTTGTTGACATGCTCCTGACTTCACTGGAAAGGCCTCTAGTGGCTCCCCGCAAAGGATGCTGCGGGCTTTTGGACAAACAGAAATATTTTATCATGTTAAAGAAGTATCCAACTGTTCATATTTTATCAAATAGTTTTTAATGAAGAATGATGGCTGAACTTTGTAAAGTATCTCTGGAAATAATGTTTTCCTTCTTTAATTAATTTGGTGAAAAATACTAATCCAGTTCCTAATGTTTAGTTATTGTTACATTTCTGGAATAAATCTCATTTGGCCAACATGTAAATAAAAAAAAAAAAAAAAAAAAAAATATATATATATATATATATATATATATATATTTATTTATTTCTAGTAATCATGTTCTCTAACACTGCAGTCCCCACCCCAAGATGGTAGCCTAGTAAAGTCAGTTTCCTGTTAGGAACCAGCCCTACAGCTGGAGGTGAACTCAGGGGGAGAGAGTGAAACTTTATCTATATTTAAACTCACTCCATATTGCTTTCATCACTTACTGCGTGAGCTATAAAGAATATGTCTTTCTCTATCCCCTCCATGTTTTCCCACAAAATACGATATGTATTACCCAGATTGCAATTAACTTTCTTGCTTCATTGTCCATTTCCACGCCTTCATGTAAATGAAACAGCTATTTGTAGATAAAATCTACATATGAAATATTAATAATATTTTTATTAAGGATTATAAATTTTAAGAATGTTTCTAAACACGCGACTATCAGTTAAATAGAAGGAAGAGTGTAAGTACCTGTGGTTCTGACTATTACAATAGATATTTGCTATTTTGAAGAAACTTGCTGTGTCAGTGTCAATACTGCTTATGGTATTTGAGTTGCTGATATAACACATGTATTTTTTTGCTTTGCATTAATATAGATTTGGTATATCTATATTAATGATATATTTATTTAATATTCAAATGATTAAACACTTTTATAAAATGAGCTTTAATTAGCTAAGTATTCAAAATTATGTTTCAATACTTTACTCTCAAATGCAAGCCATCAGTGGGCCTACATTGCCAACCTATCAACTGTTTAAGGGAAAGCTTTGTGAAGGAGTGATAGAGATTGCAAAGATATTTTTTTCTTTCTTTTTTTTTTTTTTTTATTGTTTGGGATTCATTGAGGGTATAATAAACCAGGTTACACTGATTGCATTTGCTAGGTAAAGTCCCTCTTACAATTGTGTCTTGCCCCCAAAAGGTGTGGCACACACAAAGGCCCAACCTCCCCCCCCTCCCCTCTCTCTGCTCTTCTTTTTCCCACTCCTCCCTCCTTCTTTCTTTCTCTGCTCTCCCCTTCCCCCACCCCCACTGCATCCTTAATTGTCATTAATTGTCCTCATATCAAAATTGAGTACATATGATTCATGCTTCTCCATTCTTGTGATGCTTTACTAAGAATAATGTATTCCATTATGCAGCCTTAAAGAAAGATGGAGACTTTACCTCTTTCATGTTTACATGGATGGTGCTGGAACATATTCTCCTTAGCAAAGTATCCCAAGAATAGAAGAAAAAGTATCCAATGTACTCAGCCCTACTATGAAGCTAAACTATAGCTTTCACATGAAGGCTATAACCCAACTATACCACAAGACTATGAGGAAACGGCCAAGGAAGGGGAAGGGAGGGGGGAGGTTTGGGTAGAGGGAGGGTGATGGGTTGGGCCACAAAAAATAAAAATAAATAAATTAAAAAAAAAAAAAGAAATAAAAAAAAAAAAACAATTCATTAGCTCAGCACCTTTAGCTCAGCAACTAGGGTGCTGGCCACATACACCAGAGCTGGCGGGTTCAAACCCAGCCCAGGCCTGCTGAACAACAATGACAACTACAACCAAAAAATAGCCAGGCATTGTGGTGGATGTCTGTAGTCTCAGCTACTTGGAAGGCTGAGGCAAGAGAATCATTTAAGCCCAAGAGTTTGAGGTTGCTGTAAGCTGTGATGCCACAGCACTCTACCAAGGGCAACATAGTAAGACTGTCTCAAAAGAAAAGAAAAAAGAAAAACAATTCATGATCTCAATGAGAAATTCAACAAAGATATAGCATTAAAAGAAAAAAAAACATAATTGCTGACAGTGAAGAATATAATAAATATTAACAAAAAAAAAAAAAGCTAAGAAGGCTTCAACAATAATCTAGCTCAAGCAGGAGAAAGAATAGATAGATCATTAGAATCTGAAGATATATCATTGGAAATAACTCAGTCAGGCAAAAAAGAAAAAAAAGAAGGAAGAACAAAGAAAGCCTACAATAAAATATTAGAATTTTGGGTGTTTCAGAAGGAAAAAAGATGGGCAAAGGCATAGAAAATCTTTTTCTTTTTTCTTTTTTCTTTTTTTTTTTTTTTTGAGACGGAAGAACAAAGAAAGCCTACAATAAAATATTAGAATTTTGGATGTTTCAGAAGGAAAAAAGATGGGCAAAGGCATAGAAAATCTTTTTTTTTTTTTGGAGACAGAGTCTCACTCTGTCATACAGGATAAAGTGTTGTGATGTCACAGCTTACAGCAACCTCAAACTCCTGGGCTCAAGTGGCCCTCTTGCCTTAGCCTTCTGAGTAGCTGGACTGCAGGCATGCACCATCACTCCCAGATAATTTTTCTCTTTTTACTAGAGACAAGGTCTCGCTTTAGCTTAGTCTGGTCTCAAACTCCTGAGGTCAAGAAATCTACCTCCTTTGGCCTCCCAGAGTGTGTGAGCCACCATACCCAGCCCTACAAAACATGTGTAATAAAATAATAGTTGAAAACTTCCTAAATCTTGCAAGAGATACACACACGCAGAGATTTCCAAATAGATTGAATTCAAAAAGATCTTCTGCAAGGCACATTAGAGTCAAATGATCAAAAGTCAAAGAAAGAATTCTAAAAACAGCAAGAAAAAAGCATCGGGCCACATATAAGGGAATTCTTCTCAGACTAAAAGTGTATTTCTCAGCAGGAACATTACAGGCCAAGAGAATGGATGATATATTCCAAGTATTAAATGAAAAAAAAAAAACTGTCAATAAAGAATATTATACCCAGAAAAGCTATTCTTCAAAAATGAATGATAAATAAAGTAATTCTCAGAAAGCAAAAACTGAGGGAATTCATCAATACTAGATGGGCATTACAAGAAATACTTAAAGGAGTCCTAATCTAGAAGCGACTGAACATTCTCTACCATTATTAATACACAGGAAAGTATAAAACTCACCAGTAGAGTAGACACACAAAAGAGAAAGATAAAGGACTCAAATGTTACCACTATATAATAGCTCCAAACCTCAGGGATAAACAATAAGAGGAAAATAAAGGGAAGAAAGGGATATATAAATGAGAAAATGAACAGTTACAAGAACAAGAATAAGTCCTCAGCTATCACTAAAAATCTTGACTGTAAAGTGATTGTTTTCCCCTTTTTAAAAATATAGAAGGCTGGGTACTGTAGCTCATACCTGTAACCCCAGCACTTTGGGAGGCAAAGTGGCCTCCACTTGAGGCCAGGAGCTTGAGACCAGCCTGGGCAACAGAGAGACCCATCTCCACAAAAAATAAGAAAAATTATTGAGACATGGTGGTGTGCATTTGTAGTCCTAGCTAGCTGGGAGGCTAAGGCAAAGGGTTGCTTAAGCCCAGGAGTTTTAGGTTGCTGTGAGCTCTAATAGTATCAGTGCACTTCAGCCTGGGTGACAGAGCAAGACTCTGTGAGAAATAAAAGAATAGAAAAGAAAAGAAAAGAAAGAAAGATACTTCACTTATAAAGACACATATAGACTGTGATACTGTAAAATATATATTTGATGTACATTCCCATTTCCTGACATACAACTCCTAAAATCCTTGGAATCTCCAAAGTGCTGTCCCTCTGTAATGATAATGTCGCATGATAGTTTCAGGATGGGGCTGGTCACTTTAAAGACAAAGGCATGATTAGAGGGTTCAGACTTTCAGCCCTACCACCCAATTTCTGGGTAGAGGGGAGGAGATCAAGTTGTCACCAATGGCCAATGGTTTAATAAATAATGCCTACATGATAAATCCACCATTTAAAAAAGGACAAAATTCAGAGAGCTTCCAAGTAGCTGAACATGTGGAGGTTCCTGGAGGGTGGCATGCCAAGGGAGAGCATGGAAGCTTCACATTACTTCCCTCATACCTCACCCTTGGGCATATTTTCATCAGTATCCTTTGTAATATCCTTTTTAATAAGCCAGAAAGTGTAATTGTTTCTCTGAGCTCTGTGAGCTCCTCCAACAAATTAATGGAACTCAAAGTGGAGATCATAGGAATCCCATCTTGAAGCTGCTCAGTCAGCAGTTTCAAAGACTCAGACTTGCCCCTGGTATCTGAAATGAGTGTGGGTCAGTCTTGGAGACTGAACCCTCAACACGTGGGATCTGATGCTATCTCCAGGTAGACAGTGCTGGAATTGAATTGTAGGGCACCCAGCTTATATTTGCTGCAAAACTGATTGCTTACTTGGTGCATAGAAAAAAATCCTCCATATATTTAGTCACAGAAATCTTCTGTGATGACAGTTGTGATGTGAAAACAGAGGAAAAATGATTCAAGATTTTTCTCAAACATGGACCAAAAGTAAAGGTATACAAAAAGATATTCCACACAAATGGAAACAAAAAGTGAGTAGGAATAACTATACTAATATAAGATAAAACAGACTTTAAGTCAAAAACAGTGGAAAAAGACAAAAAAGGTCATTACATAATAATAAAGGGATCAATTCAGCAAGAGGATATAACAATTCTAAATATTAAATATATAGGCACCCTACACTGGAGTACCCAGATATATAAAGAGAGAGAGAGAGAGAGACTCCAATACAATAGTAGTTGGGGACTTCAATGCCTCACTATTAGCACTGGACAGATTATCTAGACACAAAATCAACAACAACAACAACAAAAATAGTGAATTTAAACTGCCATTTAGAACAAATGAACTTAATATTTCATTTCATATTTCATACAACAGCTACAGAATACACATTCTTCTCATTAGCACACAGAACATTCTCCAGGATAGACCATATGTTAGGTCATAAATTCCAAAAATTTTTTTAAAAAAAAATTTTAAGCCCAAATTATTCATAGCAAGTATTTTCTCAGACTCCAATGGAATAAAGCTAGAAATCAATAAAAAAGAGAAACTTTAGAAACTACATAAATAAATGAAAATTAAACAGCATGCTCCGGAATGACCAGCAAGTCAATGAGGAAATTAGAAAGTAATAAAAAAAAAAATCTTGAAACAAATGAAAACATACAAAACCTATAAAATGTAGCAAAAGCAATGCTATAAGAGAAGTTTATAGCAATAAATAACTGTATCAAGAAAGTAGACAGAAAGTAGACAGGTTGTTTATTTTAAATAAACAACCTAGTGATGCATGCCAAGGAACTAGAAAAGCAAGAACAAACCAAATCCAAAATTAGTAGAAGGAAAAATAAAGACCACAATAGAAATAAACAAAATTAAAACTAAAAAAAAAAAAAAAACTAAGAATCAACAAAATGGAAACGTAGTTAAAAAACTACGTAGTTAAAAAACGTAGTTAAAAAAATATAAACAAAATCAATTAACTGCTAACTAAACTAATCAAGAAGAAACCCAAATAAATAAAATCAGAAACAAAAAGGGAGACATAAAAACTGATACCACAGGAATACAAATGAATACGAGACTATTGTAAACAGCTATACAAAAACAAACTGAAAAACACGGAGGAAATGGATAAATTCCTGGACACATAAAACCTACCAAGATCGAACCATGAAAAAATTGAAAACCTGAATGTACTAATGATGAATAATAATATTGAATTAGTAGTAAAAAGTTTCCCAACAAAGAAAAGCCCAAAGGTCTGATAGTTTTACTGATAAATTCTGCAACAATTATAGAAGAACTAACATCAATTCTTCTCAAACTAATCCAAAAAGTTGAAAAGAAGAGAATTTCTCCTGACTCTTTATATGATGCCAACATTATCCTTATAGCCAAATCAGAGAAAGACACAACAAAAAAAGAAAACTAAAGACTGATGAACACAGAAGCTAAAATACTCATCAAAATACTACCAAACAGAAATTCAACAATTTCAATTCATGAAAAAGATAATTTACCACTATCAAATGGAATTTATTCCAGGAATGAAAATAAACATGGTTCTATCTACAACAATCAATGAGTGTTATATATTACCTCACCAGAATGAATAATATCAACCATATGACCATATCAATAGATGCAGAAAAAGCATTTGATAAAATTCAACATTGCTTCATAAGGAAAGCTCTCAACAATTTAGACAAATAATGAATCAACATATTTCAACATGATAAAGGCCATATATGACAAACCCAAAGCAAAAATTTTTTAGATTTTCTCTAAGAATTGTGACAAGGATGCTCACTTTCACCACTCTAATTCAACGTAGTACTGGCATTCCTAGCCAGATCAATCAACCAAGAGAAATAAATAAAAGGCACACAAATTGGAAAAGATGAAGTCAAACTGTCCCTATTTGCAGATGGCATGATCTTATATGTAGAAAAACATAAGAACTCCATAAAAATACCAGTAGAATTGACTATAAAAAATCAGTAACATTGTCAGATACAAAATCAATTTTTTAATTAAATCATAGCCGTGTACATTAATGCAATCATGGGGTACAGTGTGCTGGTTTTATATACAATTTGAAATACTTTCATTAAACTGGTTAAGATAGCCTTCACCACATTTTCTTATTGTGTTAAGACATTTATATTCTACACTTAGTAGATTTAATTTGTGACCTTGTAAAAGGCACTGTAGGTGTGGTCCCAGCAATTACCCTCCCTCCACCCAGCCTTCCACTACCCCTTCCCTCCCTCTCCTCTTTCCCCTTCTTCTTGGGCTATAGTTGGGTTATAGCTTTCATATGAAAGTGTGGGTGGGGCGGCTCCTGTGGCTCAGTGAGCAGGGTGCCGGCCCCATATACCATTGGTGGTGAGTTCAAACCCAGCCCCGGCCAAACTACAACCAAAAAAAAAAAAAAAAAAAAAAAATAGCCAGGCCTTGTGGCAAGCACCTATAGTTCCAGCTACTGGTGAGGCTGAGGCCAGAAAATTGCCTAAACCCAGGAGTTGGAGGTTGCTGTGAGCTGTGATGTCATAGCACTCTACCAAGGGTGATAAAGTGAGACCCTGTCTCTAAAAAAATAAAATAAAATAAAGTGTGGATGTTTATAATTGGTTTCTTGTTGGGTTTTTTTGTTTGTTTGTTTGTTTTTTTTTGAGACAGAGCCTCAAACTGTCACCCTGGGTAGAGTGCTGTGGCACCACAGCTCACAGCAACCTCCAACTCCTGGGCTTAAGTGATTCTCTTGCCCTGGCCTCCCAAGTAGCTAGGACTACAGGTGCCCCCCACAACACCCAGCTATTTTTAGGTTGCAGTTGTCATTGTTGTTTGGCAGGCCCAGGCTGGATTCAAACCCACCAGCTCTGGTGTATGTGGCTGGTGCCTTAGCCACTTGAGCTACAGGCCCTGAGCCATATATATTGGTTTCATAGTAAAGCTGAGTACATTGGATACTTTTTCTTCCCTTCCTGAGATAATATTCTAAGAAGAATATATTCCAGCTCCAACCATGTAAACATGAAAGAGGTAAAGTCTCCATCTTTTTTAAGGCTGCATAATATTTCATGGTGTACATATACCACAATTTATTAATCCATTCATGGGTCGATGGGCACTTGGTCTTCTTCCATGACTTAGCGTGGAGAAAAGGGAACACTTCTGCACTGCTGGTGGGAATGCAAACTATCATGTTCCTTTTGGAAAGATATTTTGAGATCACTTAGGGATATAAAAATAGACCTACCATTTGATCCTTCAATCCTTCTACTAGGTATATATCCAGAAGACCAAAAATCACTTTATAACAAAGATATTTACGCCAGAATGCTTATTGCAGCAAAAAATCAATATTTAAAATAGTAGTGTTCCTATACATCAATAATGAAACAGCTGAAAAGAAAACAAAGAAAGCAATCCCATTTACAATAGCTACCAAAAAATAGTAAAATACCCAGGAATTAAATTTAACCAAGGAGGTGAAAGACTTCTACAAAGTTAACTACAGAACACTGAAGAAAGAAATTAAAGAAGTCACAAAGAAATGAAAGCATATCCCATGCTTTTGGATATGAAGAATTATTATTATTAAAATTACCCTACTATCTACCCAAAGCAATGTAAAGATTCAGTTCAATCCCTATCAAAATATCAATGTCACAGAAATAGGAAAAACAATCCTAAAATTCATATGGAACAACAAACAACCCTGAATAACCAAAGCAATACCAGGCAAAACAACATCAACTAAATAAATAAATAAATAAACCAAACTGGAGGCATCACACTACCTGACTTCAAGATATACTACAAAGTTATAGGCACCAAAATAGCATGGTATTGGTATAAAAATAGACACATAAACCAAATGTGACAGAACAGAAAACCCAGAAATAAATACAAAGAGTTACAGCCAACTGATTTTTTATAAAGTTGCCAAGAATATACATTGGGGTTTCAAAATATAAGTAAATAGTGCTGGGAAAACTGGACATTCATATGCAAAAGAATGAAGCTGAACCCTATCTCCCATCTTACACAAAAATCAACTGAAAATTCATTAAAGACTTAAACATAACACCTTGAAACTATAAAACTACTAGAAAACAACATAGAGGAAATGCTTCAGAACATTGGCCTAAGCAAAGACCACAAAGGCACAAGAACAAAAACAAACATAGATAAGCAGAATTACCTTAATCTAAGAAGCTTTGGCACAGCAAATAGAGTAACAGAGCACACAGACAACCAGTAGGATGGGAGAAAATACTTACAAGCTATTCCCCCAACAAAAGACTAATATCCAGTATATAAATGGTACTCAACAGCAAAAATAATGATTCCATTGAAATCTGGGGAAAAGATTTGAGAAAACATTTCTCAAAAGAAGACATACACAAATGGCTAACAAGAATATGAAAAAATCCTCACCATCACTAATGATTGAGGAAACAAATTAAAACCACAACATCTTACCCCTGTTAGAATGGCTATTATCATAAAGGCAAAAAATAACAAATGCTGGTGAGATGCAAAGAAAAAGAAACTTTTATACACTGTTGGCTGGAAAGTAAATTAGTACAGCTAATATGGAAAACAGTATAGAGGTCTCTGAATAAACTAAAAATAGAATTATCATATGATCCAACAATCACATTCTTTGGAAAGAAAATAGTATCAGAATTCTATATTTACTGCAGCACTATTCACAATTGCTAAGATATACAGTCAACCTAAGTGTTTATAAATGGATGAATGGATTAAAAAAAACAACATGGTATACATACAGAATGGAATACTATTCGTCCATAAGAAAGAATGAAATCTTGTCATTAACAGAAACACAGGTGGAATTGGAGATCATTGTGTTAGGTGAAATAAATCCGGCACATAAAGACAAATATTACATATTCTCACTCACCTCTAGGACCTAAAAATGC
This sequence comes from Loris lydekkerianus, assembly GCA_963574355.1. Classification (NCBI taxonomy): domain Eukaryota; kingdom Metazoa; phylum Chordata; class Mammalia; order Primates; family Lorisidae; genus Loris; species Loris lydekkerianus. Next base: position 26,584 of record CAUYPK010029522.1, read on the forward strand.
TGATCTCATAGGTAAAAAGTGGAATGATAGTTACCAGAGGCTGAGAATGGTTGAAGAGAATGGAGAGAAGTTGGGTAAAGGGTACAAACATATAGTTAAATAGAGCTTTAGTGTTCAATAGCACTACAGATTGACTATAGGTAACTGCAGTATATTATATATTTCAATATAGCTAAAAGAGAAGACTTGAAATGTTCCCAGCACAAAGCAATGATAAATGTTCAAAGCAAAGATATCCTAAATCTGTGATTTGATCATTATGTATTATATACATGTATCAAAATGTCATATATACCCTATAAGTATGTACAAATATATTAATTTAAATATTTTAAAGATCATTCTGGTCTACCCTAAATAAGAGATTGAGTCAGTTTTACATCATAGTTTCACTATATTCTGTGGCCTCTGGGACAGATGATATGGTTTAGTAGAGGATACTATAGTCCTTTTTAGCCATTTTTTTCTTTTTTGCAGTATCTGAAAAAGAATAAAAATAATAATAATAATAAAGAAAGAAAAGACAAAATAAATGACTCTTTAGGAAGATGGATAAGATGCAAAATACTCCAATACCCCTGAACTTGAGTATGTTCTTCCTGATGCTCAAGGATAGGAAATGGCCGTAGACTGCCAGCCTGAGTGTATGTAGAGGCCAAGGGCTTTCTCTTTGTGTTGTCTACTTTAAATTCTATCAGTAAGAATGGTTTTGGCTTCTAGCAACAGAGAATTCAACTCATAATTACGTAAATAACTGAGCACATCTACTCAGAGGTATATATCCAGAAGAAATGAAAAAATATGACTATACAAAGACTTGTGCATGTGTGTTCACAGCAGCATTATTCATGGTAAGTCACAAGGTGAAAACAACCCAAATGTTCATCAACTAATGAATGAAAAAGTGAAATATGTTATATCTATATAATGGAATATTATTTGCCTATAAAAAGGAAGGTAGGGCTGATACATGCTATAATGTGGGTGAACCTTGAAAATGTCACGCTAGGTAAAAGAAGCCAGTCACAAAAGACCAATTTATTATATGATTCCATTTATAAAATATCCACAATAGGCAATTCTATAGAGATCAAATTTATTAGTTTTTAGGGTTAGTGTGAATAAGAGGATTGGAGGGAGGAGGAAAAAAGAAAAGGTCCTTGGTTTCTTTAACTTCCCACTTCCACTAGAATTTTAGAGACAGCCCATGAGATTAATGAAAAGGGTGCTGAATGAGGAGATGAAAGAATGTGCATCCCCTGAGACACTTGCTCACTTTCCCTCAGCCTCAGTTTCCTCACATGCCATGGAGGTGGTAACTCAGAGGGCTATGAGACTTTAGAGACAACAAGTGTATGAGCAAAAACACTTTAGTAAGACAAGTTTCTTTAACATTCATAGACAAGGATAAAATGTTTAGTATGTATGCCACTCAGAAAAAATTCAAGAGTGACTTTAAAGTCTTCATTTCAACTATCTCCTCTATTTTCATTCTTTTCCCCTTAGAGGACTCTGAATTAGAGCTTCCCTCTATCAGTGAGAGATAATAAGCCCGATTTCAACAGATTTGACCCTTTTTTGCCCCCAATTAGATGCTTGGTTCAGTACATTTAAAGTAATAATCAAGTTTTATTTTGTTTCTCCTCCCAGGGACTTTGGGATTTTGATGCAGAGTGTCATAAAAAGTATGGAGAAATGTGGGGGTGAGTATTCTGGAAACCTCCATCGCATAGACTTGCTGCTACGATGAGGTACCCCCCTTCGTGAAGGATAATCTCAGCCCAGAGCCTCTTGGAATGAAGCTATTATAAAATTTTTGGAGGCCTAACCTACCAAAGATCCCATATGTCTCCAGGTTTTGAGGGCTACAGTCTGAATTAGGCAAAGAACGTTGTGGGTTACCACTTTTCTCCAGACTTTAATTGTCCAGGGACTTCTAGCATCACCTTGTGTCCAGTGTCTGCCTATTCCTCTCATCTCCATTTTTCCATCTTTACGTAACCTTTAATTCAATCAAATGCATTATTTCACACCCTTCTGTTATATGCTTACAAATGCATGGCTTTATCTCCTTCTCACATTGGTTCACTTTTAGTTAAAAACCAAAATGCCTTCATTTAAATCTGTGGTTTCACATGTGCTTTTGAAAGAAGGGCTGGGAGATAAACAGATTGAGAAATCATTAATGCCCTGCTTTTTTGTTTATTTTTGTTCTCTCTGCAAGTGTGGAGTTGTATTCTTTTTTTGATTTAAGCCAAGGGGGTGGGGGTGGTGGTGGTGGTGGTGGTGGTGGTGGTGGTGGTGGTGTTTTCTTTTCTGGGGTTTTGTTTGTTTCTTTATTTCTTTGTTTGTTTTTTGAGACAGTCTCGCTCTGTCACCCTGGTTAGAGAGCCGTGGCATCCTAGCTCACAAGAACCTCAAACTCTTGGGCTCAAGTAATCCCCTTGTCTCAGCCTCTCAAGTAGCTGAGACTTCAGATGCCTACCACAATGCCCAGCTAGTTTTTCTATTTTTAGTAGAGACAGACTGTTCTCATACTGGTCTGGAATGCGTGAGCTGAAACCATCCACCCACCTCAGCCTCCCAGAGTGGTAGGATTACAGGCGTGAGCCACTGCACCTGGCCAAGCCAAAAGTTTTCAATAAAAATGTATACAAGTATTTGTCTACATGTACTCTATGCTGCTGACTTTGAAGAAGAGATGTGTGATATTTTAACCCACTGGTGGGCTGATGGACTTTATGATCTCAGAGGGTGGCTTCAGTCAACTGCAGCAGCTGTTGCCTTTCAGAGCCCCTGGAGGTTTGGTGAGAGCAACAGTAGATGTACAACTGCGTGTTTATATACTACAAACAAGAGGGAGAAAGCTTTGCCTCTTTGTACCTCTTCCTTTTCTCTCATCAAATCCTCAGAAACCACAGCACTGACCGCAGAGTACTGCTGAGTTGGAATGGCCTGTAAAGACCATGTGACTGAGTAGCACAAACACACAGTATCAGATCTTCATGGGACTGACTCCAAGTGCTCCTTGCAACATTTAGTTCTTACCAGCACTTGATAATTTACTTGCCTTCAATTACTTAATATTATTCATGATAATTAAATATTTTAAACATACAAAAAAAATGGAGAATAGCATAGGAAATACTCATGTACGCACCACCTAGACTTAACAAGTGTCTGCTTAAAGAGCTATTTTTCTTTAAATGTCTGAGCCACATTACCTTTTATTTTTTTTTTATTAAATGTGAACATTTATTTCACTTTTTTTTTTTAATTTCTTTTTTTTTAAATCATAGCTGTGTACATTAGTGCAATCACCTGTACCCATTCTAAGATGTACCATAGATGTGGCCCCACCCATTACTCTCCCTCCATGCAAACCTCCCCCCTCTCTTCCCCTTCTTTGGTCCTTTCCCCATAGTCTTGTGGTATAGTTGGGTTATAGCCTTCATGTGAAAGCAATAATTTAGCTTCATAGTAGGGCTGAGTACATTGGATACTTTTTCTTCCATTCCTGGGATACTTTGCTAAGAAGAATCTGTTCCAGCTCCATCCGTGTAAACATGAAAGAGGTAAAGTCTCCATTTTTCTTTAAGGCTGCATAGTATTCCATGGTGTTCATGTACCACAATTTCCTAGTCCATTCGTAGGTCAATGGGCACTTGGGCTTCTTCCATGACTTAGCAATTATGAATTGGGCTGCAATAAACATTCTGGTACAGAATGTTTGTTATACTGTGACTTTTGGTCTTCTGGGTATAAACCTAGTAAAGGAATTATAGGATCGAATGGCAGGTCTATTTTTAGGTCTCTAAGTATTCTCCAAACATTCTTCCAGAAGGAACGTATGAGTGGGCATTCCCACCAGCAGTGTAGAAGTGTGCCCTTTCCTCCACATCCACACCAACATCTCTGGTTTGGGGATTTTGTTATGTGGGCTACTCTTACTGGTGATATCTCAAAGTTTTGATATGCATTTCTCTGATGATTAAGGATGATGAGCTTTTTTTCATGTGTTTGTAGATTTTGCGTCTGTCTTCTTTAGAGAAGTTTCTCTTTAAGTCCCTTGCCCACACTGAAATGGGGTCACGTGTTCTTTTCTTGCTAATAAATTTGAGTTCTCTGTAGATTCTGGTTATTAGACCCTTATCGGAGGTATAACCTGCAAATATTTTCTCCCATTCTGAGGGCTGTCTGCTTGCTTTACTCACTATGTTCTTAGCTGTGCAGAAGCTTTGTAGTTTGATCAGGTCCCAATAGTGTATTTTTGATACTGCTTTGATTGCCTGGGGAGTCCTCCTCATAAAATATTCACCCAGACCGATTTCTTCAAGAGTTTTCCCTGCACTTCCTTCAAGTATTTTTATAGTTTCATGTCTTAGGTTTAAATCTTTTATCCAGTGGGAGTCTATCTTAGTTAATGGTGAAAGGTGTGGGTCTAGTTTCAATCTTTTACAGGTTGCCAACCAGTTTACCTGTTTGCTTATTTTATTACCTGTTTCTTTTATCCCAAGGACAAAGAGCTTGTCCTGTATGTCTTACTTGTAAGTACTTGATGCAACATAGCAACTCGATAAATGTTTCCTGAAAGAATATATAGAGGTAAAACTTGGTTTGCTTTTTCATAAGACAAAAAATGTACCAACCTACCAAGTATTCACAGTGGAAAAGAAAAAAAAAAACTGTAAGTAATTGTAATATTCTTCTGTGAGTAATTCGATTCCAAGATGGTGATTCAAAAGCCTTACTTACTTATCTTCTAGGGAATTTGCTGAAAAGTCTGTATTTTCCCTAATTTTCCAGAGGTCTGCTTGTTGAGGTTAAAGCTTCCAAGGTTTTCAAATAAAGCAAAAAGAACATTGTGATTACATTTTGGTTGAGGCATCATTAGAACTAAAAATAGAATGGAAAGACTGAAAATCTTTACTTGAACCTCTGGCCAAAAATATGGTTCAACATTATGAATGAGCTAGAATTGTGGCTTTTAACTTTCGATTCTACAGGATAAATTCCATAGCTTGTAGCTTCTCCTGCCCCCAACTTACCAGAATTTTGGCTTTGGCGTTCAATTTTAGTTAGCACCTTGAATGAAGCTGGAAGAGGGAGTGAAGCTCGGTTTACCATTGAGAACAGGGCAAACCCCAAATAGAACATTTGGCTTTAATTCATGAGACGGATTTTCCAGCCTGTATATAGAAAGTAGTCTTCTTTCTAATAAGGAACACCTTTGAATTAACCAGGATGATGGGTAGTATGGGATTGGAATTGAGAAAAAGAGCTGGAGACCAGAAATGAGTTCCATGTGATTTTATCCCTGGCCTACAAATGTGTAGTGCTGTTCAAATGCTGTTTGAAACAATGGCTTGGATGAGACCAAGCCAGGCTGGCAAAGTACGGATCAAGATTTTTATTTTACATTAATAGCTGCTTCTACTTCATTAGATGAACAAGGTTCTCTTGACCCTAAAAGTTATAGAAACGTGCCCAGTTTAGAGGTTTTGGAGGATCATTAATTCATTTATGGCTTGGACTGAGCGTTTCTCTACTCAGAATAAACAATCTAGGGAGGCGAGTTCTCTTCTAACTCCTTCAGGGTTACTGATTTTACTTTCTAAAATAATCAAATTACTCCAAACTTACCATAATTTTCTCACCTCTGCACCCCTCTTCCTGTAACATTCATCCTCATGTTACCCAGATATTACTTTCTGGAAACTTCCAGCCTTCCTGAGTGGTTGGCATCCACTTTCTCCTTTGAGCAAGCTTTATGTCTCCCAGAGGTTTCATGGAGTATTTAATACACATTCCATTTGTTGACCTGATATCAACAGTTTAGGAACAGATAAGTAGACTTGTGTGGAATCTTTTTTTTTTTTTTTTTTTGAGACAGAGTTTCACTTTTTTGCCCTGAGTATAGTGCCACAGCATCACAGCTCACAGCAAACTCAAACTCTTGGGCTCAGTGATTCTCTTACCTCAGCCTCCCAAGTAGCTGGGACTACAGGAGCCCGCCACAACGCCCAGCTGTATTTTAGAAACTGGGTGTTGCTCTTGCTCAGGCTGGTCTTGAACTTGTGAACTCAAGCAATTCACCTGCCTCCGCCTCCCAGAGTGGGAGGATAGACGTGTGGAACAGTGTAAACAGCACTTGATAGGGAGTGAAAAATATATGATTACAAACCTCCCTTCTCCATATGACCAAGTAGAAAAATTTCTTTTGTACATTTTATGGATTGAGCTTCTACATTTGACCTATCTACTGGGGACAGAGTACTAATCAGTCTTGGTCACTGTGTGTGCTCAAACAATCATTATACTGAACTCAATCAAACGTGGCATTCCCTTTATTGCACCAAGATGACCTTTTGAGTTTCATAAACAGGACTTTGGTGCAAAATTGCAGGCTTTTTTCCATTTTGTAAAGAGAAAAACTTACAGACTAAAACCAAACTTGTTCTATTTATTTTCTGATGTGTCAGAAAATCGTCCGCTCACATGTCAGAAGAGTGAGGTTGTTTTTATATCACTGTGTACTTTGCTGCCTAACAGTGTACTTACAAAGGAATTGAGCTAGCCTTCCAGATTTTATTTATCCTTGATTCCTTTGCTCTACCTGGATGCTGTGTTCATTTCCAGATGGACTCTTGAGGCTGGGGATCCCGTTTCTGAGACAGATATCTAAACCACAATCCGCATTCTGAACATCTTAATCGCCTGTGCACTAACCACAGCTGTTTGTTTGTTCCCTGTTTCAATGGGGACGGATGTAATCACTAATTTTTGCCTTTTAAGGTATCAACCCGATTTAATACGGGGTGGGGGTGGTGGTGGCGGGAGATGGAGAGAAGACATCATGGGCATAGAAGATACACAAATGTAAAATATCACAACAGTCTCTGCTCTTTGAACATTCACGTTGAAGATGAAAGCAGAACAGGCACAATTCTGTGGGATTTAGACAATATACTGATTTTGGGGGGGCAGTTTCTAAAACTTTTAGAAATTGTTAATCAGAGCTCGGTTTGTATTGTCTTTATCTATATGTTATTGTGCAGAAATTCAGAGGCTACTTCAGGAGGGAAGTGCCCCCTTAATTTTGGCTGCAGACTGTATGGGATCTAACTGGAGCTTATGCGGTGAGAATACCGTAGTTGTATTTATCAAGTGACCTCCACACAGTCCCATCGTGACTATATTTCCCTGACATCAATTTCTAGTCACAATAATTTGGGGTTGGTGGCATGAGATTCCTCAAAAACGACCATTATAACTTCCTTTTGTACAGATCCTTACACTTGGCGTACTTTTTCTCATTTAACCCTCTTTATCAGCCAGTGCCCTTTCAGTTATGAGTGGCAAAGACCAGTTTGAACTAGTGTAAGCATCAAAGGGGAAACCTTTTTGGAGGGAAAAGCCTCAATCAAAAACTTAAGAGGCATATCTGACTTTGAACATGGGACAATTAAGGTGTTGTCCGTGTCTTTCTGTAACTCTGAGCTCAGGTTTTCTCTGGGATAATTAGCCTGAGAATAAAATCAAGAGCCACGGAGCTTTGGCTTCCTGTGTTTCTCAATGCTAGTCGTCCTAGAGAAAAAGAGATTCTGTGTGTTTACATAGGAAAGCTCAGAGAGGCCCTCCGATTGGCCCTTTGTATAGAGAGGGTTGAGGTATTCTGATTAACCAATACTGTCAATTGCTAAAACTTGTACTCAAGAGACTGGTGGGGCTTTCAAAATTAACCACTGCATCAGAATTACAGGGGACTAGGGAGGTGCAGTTCCAAGAGGGAAAAAGAGTGGCTGGAAATTTGACTTCAATAATTCTCATAAACACCAGGAGAAGCATTATTTTCCTTATTTTAGAGGCCCAGAGAGATTGATTTGCCAACATTCACACAGCTAGTAAATGACCAACCTAAATCTTCTAACCTATTCTGTTCCTTTTGCTGATCACATTAACCACTTTAAAAAGTTCTTCCTTCTCTATGGCAGGAACACAGCATAGACAGGCCCACAAGGGTTACCATCTCAAAATAAGAATAATTTGCTATATTTTATGATCTGGGGAAAAAATTGGACTATTTTCCAAGTGGTTGTGAACAACAACAAAAGGTCATTTTTTATAGTACAGCATTGTAAGAAAATTCTGTGGCAACTTTTTACTTCTGGAAATAATATTCTGCAAAAAATTCATAATTTCATGCTTTACTGTTGGTATCATTTAAAAATAAATGTAAGACTAGGCACCCATAGCTCAGTGGTTAGGGTACCAGCCTCATACTCTGGGGCTGGTGGGTTTGAACCCGGCCTGGGTCTGCTAAACAACAATAACAACAACAAAATAGCCAGGCATTGGGGTAGACATCTGTAGTCCCAGCTACTAGGGAGGCTGTGAGGTAAGAGAATTGCTTGAGCCCAAGAGTTTGAGGTTGCTGTGAGCTATGACGCCATGGCACTCTACCAGGGGTGACAAAGAACAACTCTGTCTCAATAAAATAAATAAATAAATAAAATAAATTTGAGACATACAGCTAGAAAAATAGAAACCTCAAAAAAATAGATTTAATATAATGTACTTTAAAAAATACTATTGTGCCTGGCATAGTGGCTCATGCCTGTAATCTAGCACTCTGGGAGGCCGAAGCAAAGAGGATCCCTTGAGCTCAAGAGTTTGAGACAAGCCTGAGCAAGAGTGAAACCCCACGTCTACTAAAAATAGAAAACTTAATGGAGTGTTGTGGCAAGAGCCTGTAGTCCCAGCTACTCAGCAGGTGGAGGTAGGAAGATCACTTACAACCCAGAAGTCTGAGGTTACCATAGCACTCTAACCTGGGCAACAGGGTGAGACTCTGTCTCAAAAAAAAGTACTATTGAAGTGATCTGACTTTTTAAAAAAATATTCTGGGATTACGGGTGGAATGGCAGAGAAAATTGAGTTAAAATCATACAAGGGAAAGGGTGGAACCAGGTAAAGAAAGCAGCTTTTTTTTTTTTTTGAGACAGAGCCTTAAGCTGTCACCCTGGGTAGAGTGCTGTGGCATCACAGCTCACAGCAACCTCCAACTCCTGGGCTCAAGCAATTCTCCTGCCTCCGCCTCCCAAGTAGTGGGAGTACAGGCTATTTTTTGGTTGCAGCCATCATTGTTGTTTGGCGGGCCCAGGCTGGATTCGAATCTGCCAGCTCAGGTGTATGTGGCTGGCGCCTTAGCCACTTGAGCCACAGGCACCAAGCCAAGCAGCGTTTTTATTAAAGGGTAGCTTCATGTAGACTGGTGTCAGAGGACAAAGGCAGGAGTAGAGGTCAGACAGTGTCTGGGGGAAAAGCTGAGTGTGAACACCTGATTTGTGTTCTCTGCTCCTAGAGACAAGAATGAACTGTTGTGGGCAGTTGCCACCTGAAAGAAAGACTCGGACCCCACTTTAGGTATAAATCAGATGGTGATTTATTACACCTGCACAGGTGGGCTACAGCAGGTTGTCTTTTATACCTTTTTTGTGTTGGCAGGCAAGCTGGTAAGCACAGAAGTAGAACGGGGCAGTTGGTTAGTTTAGGGGTGGGTTGCAGAGTTGGCTCAGGGGGGTTACAGCGTGGCGATTGGCACCAGGGTGGGGTTACAGCAAGTCAAGGGGTTTGGCACCAGTTACAGCGAGTTAGGGGTTCGTGGCAGCTGGCATGGGG
>CAUYPK010029524.1:0-38975 GCA_963574355.1 Loris lydekkerianus
TTTGGAATTCTAATTCGATCTTATTTGCTATCCAGATCCTGAATTCAATTTCTGACATCTCAGCTATTTGTTTGTGCATGGGGTCTTGTGCTGTTTCTGCCCCTTGGGGGAGTTGATCTACTCTGATTGTTCATATTGCCAGAGTTTTTCTGTTGATTTCGCCTCATGATTGTTTTTCACCATTGCCTCTGGCCATCCTCAGAGTTGGGGAGGTGTCTCTCCAAGATTAGACCCCAGTGGGATCACTCTAGTTGCTCGATCTTTGTAGAGAGGGACCCTGTGTACTTCCTCTGGGGCTGCTCTAGTTCTGTTTGTGGAAGCAGCCCTGGAGTGTGACACACCTGGATCCAGCAACAGGGCTGGGGGTGGTGTGCACGGTTCTGGGAGTGCCTGGCGCCCCGTGACTTTGACACAGAGAGCCCAAGGCTCCAGCAGTCTCTGGCCAGGAGAAGGGCTCTGCACAGAGGTAGGGAGGGCTCTAGAGGGCACACAGCTACCAGAGTCCCTGGCCAGATGATGGAGTGTGGAGGCTGGGAGGACACAGTAGGGCGGACTCAAGGTTGTGTGGCTTGCACAGTTCATGGTCAGGGAATGCGGAGGCCTGGTTGGTGCGGATCACCTGTCGGGGGTCGCTACACAGCTCTTATGGAGGTCTGGGCCATGCCAAGCCCAGGAGTTTGAGGTTGCTATGAGCTGTGTTGTCATGGCACCCTACCCAGGGCAACAGCCCAAGGCTCCAGTGTGCCAAAATCGCCTCACTCTCCCTCTAAGGATTAAGGCTGTAAGGCAGCTCAGACCCCGCTTTTAGGCTGCTCAGTCACTAGGTTACTCTGTCCTGCCTGATCCTTGCTCTAGGACCCTGAGGGCAGAGCTTGCCAGGGCAGTTTTTTTCACAATGGCTTCCCGCGCCTAGCTCAGTGGTTCAGTCTGGGACCCCAGACAATGACCAAAGTTCTCCACACTCCTGCTCAAGCTCTTTCCAAGGTAGCTCAACTGAGTGCCAAGTCGAAGAACACCAAAACAGTTCACAGGTAAGGCCTTTCTGGTTTGCAGTCTCACTGCTGCTTGTACTCACGGTTGCTGGTGTGATTACGTTGATCGAACACACGCAACCACTTGCCAGTTTTCCATTGTTTTTGTCTTCCTCCTGGGGTCCAGAAGTCCCTTGCTGGCTCCCTGTATTCTCAAAGGGATGATCATAGGCAGATCCCACTCTCCAGAGATGCCTGGAGTCTTGTCTCCCCAGACTCGCTGTGCCCAGTTTCAGGGAAGCTGTTACTTGGCCGTCATCTTTAATCTCCTCCAATTTTTTGTCTTTTTAATAACATTCATTGTAAGTGGTGTAAAATAATATCTCATTGTGGTTTTAATTTGCATTTCTCTGATGATTAGTAATTCTGAGCATTTTTTTCATGTTTCTGTTTGGCTATTTGGATGTGTACTTTTGAGAAATTTTTATTCAGATATTTCACCCACTTTAATGGGATAAGTTGTTTTTTTTTGTTGTTGTTCAGTTGAGTTCCTTGTAAATTCTGGATTTTAATCTCCTTTTGGATGAAGAGTTTGCAAATATTTTATTTCTTTCAACAATTCTCTTTACTCTGCTGATTATTCTTTTGCTGTGCAGAGCTGTTTAATTTAATTACGTCGTGTGTGTGTGTGTGTGTGTGTGTGAGTGTGTGTTGTATGTACATGTGTGTTGGCTATAATTTTGAGATCTTAGTCATAAATCCTCAATGTCCAAGAGATTCCCCTAGGTTTTCTTATAGTATTGGGTGTTATATTTTAGTCTTTAATCCACCTTGAGTTGATTTTTGTGTATGGTGAGGGTTAGGGGTCCAGTTGCATTTTTCTATATATGGCAATCCAATTTTCCTAGCACCATTTATTAAAAAGAGTGTCCTGGACCAAAGTATGCTCTTGTTGGCTTTGTCGAAGATCAGACAACTATAAATATGTGGCTTTATTTCTGGGTCCTCTGTTCTCTTCCATTGATCCATGTGTATATTTTTATACTAGTACCATGCTGTTTTGATATTTCATACCCTATATGTTTTATTTCAGACCTACTGAAATAAAATTTTTTAATGTTTATTATGAGCTTTGTGCTGTAATATGAAGTCAGGTAATATGATGCCTCCAGATTTGTTCTTTTTAATTAGAATTGTTTTGGCTATTCAGGCTATTTTTTAGTTTCATGTAAGTTTTAGAACTGATTTTCTAATTCCATGACAAATATGACATTGGTATTTTGGTAGGGATTGTATTGTATCTGTAGATTGCTTGGGAACAGAATGGACATTGTAACAATATTAATTCTGATCAATGAGCATGGGTTGGATTTCCATTTGTTTTGTGTCATCTACAATTTCTTTCATCAGTATTTTATAGTCTTTCTTGTAGAGATATTTCACTCAAATGTGCCTGAACTTGTTTGGTTCTGCTTTTAGCATAAGTTAAATATGATCCTGTCTCACACTTCTAGGGCTGCTGCAACAAAATGCCACAGACTAGGTAAATAGCAGACATTTATTTTCTTATGATTCTGGAGCTAGAAGTTCATGATTAAGGTGCTGGAAAATCCTGTTTCTGGTGAGGCCTCTCTTACTAGGTTGTAGACTGCCACCTTTTCACTCCCTTTTCATAATGGCCTTTCCTCTGTGTACTGTTGGGGGGAAAAGTGTGTTTTGTCTCTCTTCCTCTTCTTATAAGGACATCAGTGTTATCTGATTAGGGCTTTCCCCCCATGGCCTCATTTAAGCTTAATTACTTCTCTTAAGGTCTTATCTCCAAAAACAGCAGTGCTGGGTTTAGGGTTTCAACATATAAGTTTGAGGAAGGGCACAATTCATCCCATAGCATACCCTAAACCATATTGTTCTATGGGAAAATTTGAATGTAACTCAGAAGCAACTTTGAGAAAGTTTTATTATGACCCACTGTTAACTCTATTCAGAAGGCCTGATGTACTTCTGAAGAAGCAAAAAAGCACAGTGGTGCAAATGAAAAGCACTCTGAGGCCCGAGAGTACCTCAGAGTACCGTAAAAGTACCTCAGAGCTGCCCTAAGAGCAATTGTGGACCTTCCTTATAGCTCCTGTTTTCGGCCTTCTGCACACAGCAGGTGCCAAATAATGTCACTGGCCACCTAAGGGAAGGCCTAGAAGAAAAATTGGAGGAATGATGGGAGAAAAGTTTCAAGTAGGAAAAACTGAGCTTGGATCCCTCAGGAAGGTAGTAGGGTTGTATGCTTACAATGTGGGTTTGCCTGTGACTCTTTCTAGCTGTGTGACTTTAGATAAGTTAACTATAGTCACATTTCAAACTTTTGTTAAAAAAGATAGTATTAATAAAACTGTCTAGCAGTGGTGTCCAACCTGCAGCCCGTGGGCCCCCTGCAGATTATTCAAGGCCTCTTTTGTTTATCTGTGGTGTCGGGTATTGCAAAAAAGTCTGCATCGACCTTTTTTTCTACTCCTCAGCTTTTGTTAGTGATTGTGTATTTAATGTATGGCCCAAGACAACTCTTATTCTTCCAGTGTGTGATAGAAAAGGAAAAAGAGGCTCAGCATCCATAGCACAGTGGTTACGGCGCCAGCCAGGAACACAGAAGTTGGTGGGTTCAAAGCCAGTTTGGGCCAGCTAAAAGAACAATGACAACTGCAACAAAAAATAGCCGGATTTTGTGGTGGGTGCCAGTAGTCCAAGCTACTTGGGAGACTGAGGCAAGAGAATCACGTAAGCCCAAGGGTTTGAGGTTGCTGTGAGCTCTGATGCCACAGCACTCTACTGAGGGCGACATAGTGGAACTCTGTCTTGAAAAATAAAAAAAAAAAAAAAAAAAAGAGAGAAAAGAAAAAAGATTGGACATCCCAGTATGAGGATCTAATAATCCAATATATGTGAAGTATATTGCACACTGCCATTCAAATTAATTCTAAATAATCATTAACATAGAGGGTTAATGAGGAACAGGTCACAGGAAGGAGAGTCAGGTCCAAGGGCAGGGGTGCCTTGCCCTGTACCTGTCTTCCTTGGAACTCACCAGCATTTGTGGCACCCCCACAGACTTCCCGCACCTTATCTACCTTGATGGCCCCACTTGCCTTTCTTGCATACCACCTGCCTTCCTGGCACCACACTGGCATTCCTTGGGTCTTATGTGCCTTCCTTGTGCCCCATCTACCTTCTTGGCACTCCACGGGCCTCCCTTGCACTGTACCTGCTTCCAGGGCCCCTAGCTGCCTCCCTTGTGCCTTGTCACAGTGCTGAAGGTCTTCACTAAGACTTTGCTATTTCTGTCTGTGGAATCGCAGAGGTGGTTTCATTATGTTGTTTTCACAGAGCATTCTGGACACCACCTGCATCAGAATCACCTAGAGCGATGGTTAAATATGCAGGTTATACCCTGGTGGATGCAGATTCCTGGCCTCTTTCTCCAGACCCAGCAAAGAATCTCTAATGCTGGTGTCAAGGAGTTTCATTTGTCAACATGTATCCTGAGTGATTCTGATGCACATTCAAGTTGGAGAAACATTCAAGTTTGTTTGAATGTTTTTCTCATCTGTAAAGCAGCTTGTTTTATTAGATTTGTCAAGATGTCTTATATAGGAGAATGATAAATGAAAATGATGGAAATAATAAGTTTCAATTATATCATAATTTATGCTCAACCAAAACTTATGAGACTCATACTTTTACCCTTAACCAAGACATCAGCTTATGTATTTATTTATTATTTTAAATTTCTATAGATTTAGGAGGTACAAGTAGTTTTATGTTGTGAAGATGAATTGTATAGTGGTGAAGTCAGGGCTTTTAGTGTACCTGTCACCTGAATAGAGTACACTGTAACTGACAGATAATTTTTGATCCCTGCCCATCCCCCTTCCTCTCCTTCTTCTCTCTGAGTCTCCAAAGTCCATTATACCTCTCTGTATGACCATGTATACCCATAGGCTTATTTATTTTTTATTTTAAGATTAAATATATAAGTACCTGGTGGAAAGTCATCAATAAATGGAAATAACATTTATTTTCTTTAATGATTTCCTGCTCTTTAGAAATGAAAATGTTCACTATCTTGCTCTGGCCAAAATCTTTGCCTGCTGATGAATTAATTTGAGATGCAAAGCACAAGATGTAACTAACAGAAGTGGCAAACATGCAGAAAAGGTTCTCTCATTGTTAGGTCTGTTGGGAAGAAAACTCAGACACTGGTGGAACAGCACAGAAAGGGGCATGTACGTAGCCACTGATACCAATCAGGGGCTGTACTGAGGTGGTTAAAGGAAATTGGATCCCAGTAAATGCCTTGCGTGGAACCATTCTCTTCTCATTACCATCACCAGATGACAGTTAGGTCTTCCTTGGCACAGGATGCCAACCTTGACCCTGCACTCACATAACAATCAACTTCCCTGCAGCAAATTCCTGTGCTGCCAATGAGCGAATGACAGACTCCAGGTGACTGCTGCTTCCTCCTCTACAAAGCCCAGCTTTTCTCGTATGATGACCATATGTCCTGAATTTCCTAGCCTAGACCCAATTGTGTGTAATTGTATTCTTTTCAATGGAATGAATAAATCTCTAACAAAATCTGACAAAGCGAATCCTCACTTGTAAGACGATAAATGTGATATAAATATTTTCATAGGGCAGAGAGAAAAATCTCCCTTGTCAGGTCAGACTTTCCAAATTTGGGTTTAGAAATCATGGTCGTCCAACAAGTCAGAACTATTCACTGGTGCTAAGATGAGAAGGTACAACCGTTGAACAACAAAGTAACCTAGGCTAGTCAAGTACAGCATCCAGTACGTGTAAGAACGCCTGCTCTCAAGCGATGCTCTTTTGAAAGTGGTTTTGTTAGGAGAGTGCATTTTGTAAAGCTGGGGAACCTCTCACAGTTACAGTGAGGTTGGCAGATGTAGTTAAGAGAAACAGCAAAACGTGCCCTGTAGCCACCGGCATTCTCTGCACAGCATCCCTTTCCCGTCCCCCTGAGCACTTTCTCCTTTAGTGTTGATTTTCGAGGGCGATACTGGACCAGCCATAGGCAGTCTGAGCTCCTTTATGTCTTGTGTCCTGGACAGACTGCAGGTACTTCTTGTTTCTTCTTCTTTAGCTCTGCACTGAGCAGTTGATGAAAGCTCAGATCCCTGGTCCCAGCTCGAATTCAATTTTAGTTCCTGTCCTTCTTGGTGCTCTCAGAACCATTAAATATTTTTCTCTTTTGCTGTATTTTTTAGATGACCATGATGTCTGAAACAAAAATCTGGATGTCTGATCTGACAAGGGATGTATTTTTAGGATTTGTGCATTTATTTATTTGAAATACCTCATAAGTAAGGACAAATTATGTCAGACAGTTGTCAATTGAATGAAACACTTTGTTTTTGGCCCGTGTATTAAGGGGCGCATGTGGTCCTCAGTTTTTTGTCACTGTTAAGATAACCCTGGGCTGTGCACATGGCCCCCATGCGCCCTGCAGTGCTGTGTGCTGATGCCACGTCACACTTCGGACACTGGATACTGTGAAGCTCTCCACAGCCCTTCTGCTGCAGTTCTTCCCTTTCTGGCAGCTGAACGACACCCCTCAGTCCCCAGTGTTCTACTGGAAGTCAGAAATCAGTCCCTGACCGTTTCCTTCCTGCCCAAGGCTGAAAGAATCCTCACATCTAATGAACACAGAGAGAATTCCCCCTCCATTTTTTTGCTCAAGACATTGTATCTCCACTCCTAATTTTCTCCCCACTTGGGAATACAAAATCTATTTCTGTTTTCTGCCCTGCCAAAGCTTCTTTTGAGATCGCCAACTGGCTGGGTACTGGGAAAGCAACGAGCATAACGTGTCTTAGTATCTCAGAAGCACTATGCTACACTGCTGCTGAAGTGAGCTATCTCTTAATATCTTAAACGTTCCCCTTATGTAATTTTTTCCAAATGTCTTTCTTCCCTCTTGATATATACTCTGGAAACTAGTAACAAATCTACAGTCCTTGCAAATAGAACCTGTTCACTGCTGTCACTGATCTAAATGCTTCCAGGCACCATTTTCTTGCTTTCGGTCCCTTTTACAGAATTCAAACTTCAGAGAGAAAATTTAAAAGCAAGATTGTAAACTATCAACCCCCACCCCCTATTTTTGTTGAAGTCCTAACTCCCAGTACCTCAGAATGTGACCTTATTTGGAAAGAGAGTTATTGCAGATGGAATTAGATGAGGTCATATGGGAATAGGGCGGGCTGCTAACCCAATCTAGCAGTGTCCTTTACAAGGATATGGAAGATGGAGATTTACAAAGGTGTGTCCATGAGCCAAGAATGCCAAACACTGCTGAAAACCACCCATGGGTGGGAAGAGGCCATGAAGGATTTTCCTGCAGGCTTTAGAGGGAGTCTGCCCTGCTGACAGCTTGATAATGGACTTCTGGCCTCCAGACAAATTTCTGTTGTTGTATGCCACCCACTTTATTATGGAAGCCCTAGGAACCTATTGCATAAACCATTTATACCTCAGATTATTTTGGTTTTGGGCCTGGTGTAGTGGCTCACACCTCTAAGTCCAGCATTTTAGGAGGCCAAGGTGGGAGGATTGCTTAAGCCCATTAGTTCTAGACCAGCCTGGGCAATATAGCAAGACCCTGTCTCTACAAAAAAAGATAATATTTAACACAATTTGCCTCTATTGTACATTGGAAGCACAGGTTTCCATAACTTTCCTTTTTTCTTGAGTACATTTTTTAATGTCTACAGAAAAATCCAACTTCTTAACTATAAAAAATATATAATTTATGTTCAAGTCCATAAAAATATGCACATTCTAGTGTACCATTTAAGCCTTATGAGGAAAACCTATTTTCTGTTTTAGCACAGTGTACAGAACTGTATCTACCACCCTCCCAGCCATGCACCATCACCACCACTTGCTCTGCTTGCTTTGGGAAAGAAGGGTCCATCTCTATCTTGGAACCAGGAATGAATAAATATGGGTTATTGGGGTAAATGTTGGATTGAAGGAGGTAAGGAATCAGAAGGGAGGTGCTATAGCTTGAATGTTTGTATCTCCTCTCTCAAATCACATGCTGGTGCGTAATCCCACTGCAATAGTAGTGAGAGACTGGGCCTTTGGAAGGTGATTAGGTCATGAGGCTGGAGCCCTCGGGAATGGATTTGTGTCCTTAGAAAAGAGGCTGAGGGAGTGTGTTTTCACCTTCAGCCATGTGAGGATACATAGAAGATGCCCTTAATGAGAAACGAGTCTTCACTAAACGTTGAATTTGCTGACATCTTGATCTTGGACTTCTCAGCCTCCTGATCTATGAGCAATACATCTATGTTGTTTATAAATTATCCAGTGTAAGGTATTATGTAATTGAAGTCACAAAAGCCTGAGACTATGGAGTTGCTAGGCATTTTATTTTTGAATGGTTTAAAGATGACTCCCAAACCATAATTTCAGATAGAATTGAACATGAGGAACTGAGATTAGCAGGTCCTTGTGGAAGCCCAGGAATCCGGTGCAGAAGATTTGGGTGTGAGGAATGAAGGAACAACGGCTGCTGAGGGACCTCCTGATTGGAAATCTGGAGCCGTGAATTTTCACTTTGTTGTCTCTGGTGCTTCTCATTTTTTTGTCTTTTGGGGTGTATTTTACATCTGTCTTGTCTCTTAGACATGAAAGCATTTGTCTGGTTTAGTAAAACTTTCAACATCTGGTGTTCACTAGGGTTCTGTGAAAGTTTTTAGTTTTGTTCTCATCTGTCCTCAAATTTGGTTCATTTCTACTTAAAGCTCAACAATTTTATGGAAGTTTCAGCAGAATAAAATGTTTTCCCTCAGTCTTTCTCTTGTATCCATCATATTTTCTCTTATGCTTTCCCTCCCTCTTACCCTTCCACTCCTTCTCTTTTATAAGTGGACGCACATGCGCACGCACACACATGCACATACACATATCTAAAGCCAGTTCTATGGAGATTTTAAAAGCCCAGACTTACTATAACCTTATCTAGGAAATGTTTTATCATGACTCTCCTTTATTTTATCATGACTCTCCTTTCCCTTTATTTCTTCATTAACACAGCTGTTGTCAGATCAAGACTAGGAAAGCAGCAGACCTCTCTCCTCCCCACATTGGGTCTGTTTTGTTTCTTGCTGTTGTGAACTTTCCTCCTCCTGGTTGATGTGCCGAGGTAGGGTCCACATATCAAGACTGGCCTGTAAAACATTGGCACAGGGCTGTGTAGCAATGACATGCCAGAAGACAAACATGCATGTATTTGGACATGCTTCCACCCTGCACAGTGCTTAAGGACCTCACGCAGTCACCACCTCAGCTGTGTGTGACCATGAGTTCAGGAATGGCCGCCCTGTTGCTCCATCACTGCAGGGCTTTTTTTTTTCTTGTCAGTATCAGGTTCATTGCCCAGACAGATGGTTACTAGTGACCTAGGGACTCAGTCTTATGGGTTCTTCTGTAATCCTGCTCTTATGAAGGGCTTCTGGCAATGAACCCCCCATTTGCTATTGTAGAGCAATCTCCATGGGTTTTATTTATTTAGAATTCAGACAAGGAACTTGGCTTGGTCTGTTGTCGTCTTTTTTTTTTTTTTTTTGTGAGTTGCATTTTTATGTTTTTGCCATTAACGTCTGGTCTTGTAATCTTATCTCTTCTTTTTCCAATTGACTTTCCAGTGAGGATGACAAAATTTGTGGTCATATTCATGATCGAGGATTGCCAGATTTAACAAATAGCAATACAGTATACCCAGTTAAATTAGAATTCCAGATCAACAGCAAGAAATTTGTAGCATACTAGTAGTATATGCCATGCAATATTTGAGACATACACTATAGAATTATCAAAAGTTTAACTAAAATTCAATAATTGGGCACTCTGTATTTTATCTGGCAAGCTTTTCATCTGACTTTTGCCTTCAGGATCTATCCCTATTGAATTAACATCTTCTCAAAGAAAAACTCAGGAGTTCAAGCTCAATCAGTCACATTGCCCCCTTTGTGGTTACTGGTTGTTGATGTGGAAAGTTAACTTGTGATAAAAGTGAGTCTTCTGGGGTTATCTGTGGAGTTCAATGTGCTCCATATACATGGGGCTTTGTGCCTCATGTTCTTTATGTCTAGAATTGTTTCTCTGCCCTCCTCCAACTCCCATCTGCCTGCTTAACTTTTGATACTTCTTGGAGTTTTAGTTTCAAGGCCATTTCTTTCCTTTGAGAACATTTCCTCAACTATACAAATTCGGGGAGAGAGAGTTCATCCTCAGACCGTCCCACACTCCCCACTTGGGGACTTGCTCATTGTACCTGTCAGTGAGGAGAAGACGTGTCTTCTGGGTCCAGGTTGTGTCCTTAGTGTCTAGCACAGTCCCTGGAGGCATGAATGCATCCTGAGGACTGGGGGACTTGAGTCTCAAATAAAAATTTCATAAGAGAAAATGAAGACAAATGTGCTTGGTTCTAGGAGAAGAAACCCAAACCAGAGGAGAGCAGTGATTTTAAACAGAGAAAATGCCTTTTACATATTGATCTCTGGCCCATGGTTGCTTAAGTCTCCGGGTAAGGGGGCTCCAAGAAATAGTCGGCTGAGGGGCAGCCATTCTGTGCAACCTCCCTGGATGCTGACTTCACAAGTCATCTATAGCTCTGTAGTAGCAGCTGATCCAGCAGTGAAGACTGTGCCTTTGGAGGGTGTTTGCGGCACTCCTAGCAGGGGCAACTGTGCCATCATCTTTAGTGGGGGGTGTGTGTGTGTGACAGTGTAGCTCTCAACTCTGGATTCTGCTGGAGGCAGGCACTGTCACCTCCAGGAGCTTGAGCAGAAGAAATGGAAAGGACAGACATCCATGGAAAAATGTTAGTATTAGTTCCTGTACCCCCAGAAGGCTCCCAGGATTCTTTGAGCATTGTCTAAGAGGGGACTGGAGTTTTGGCAGAGCAGCTGGAGAGCAGAGCCAGCAATTCCTGATTATAACATATGGTGACCCTGTTTTTACCCCCTGGTTGGTGTGGACTGGGAGACATCGACTGTATTCATATTTGCCAGCTACTTTGTTTAGAACACTCATAAATAAAGATGCTGGCTCATTCTTTCTCCTGCACTCTACAGGGTAGAGTAGTTTATAGTTTCTCTCTGTAATTAAATTGCAGGCCTCGAAGGAGTGGAGAATTTTATGGGACAGAGGAAAATCTGATAAACTGCTCTTGTCCTCATTTGGAGCAGGGTTATAACAATGTGTCCTGTAAGGGTGTTATTTACTAGTTATTTACTAGTATTTTTTAAAGAAATGATTTACTTATTTTTTTGTAACAGAATAAGATTTTTTTCCAGATAATTATCTACACTTTTTGATTAAAATAGCCTATGGTTGGACAAAATAGGAAAGGTGTGACCCTTCTTCCTGCTCTGGATTTGGAGGAAAATGAACAAATGAAATTAGAGTGTATGACAAGCACATTCCAATGTCCCTTAGGTTGGTATATTTTTTTCTCTTTCTCTTTCTTTTTTTGTAGAGACAGTCTCACTCTATCACCCTCGGTATAGTGCCGTGGTGTCACACAGCTCACAGCAACCTCCAACTCCTGGGTTTAGGCGATTCTCTTGTTTCAGCCTCCCGAGTAGCTGGGACTACAGGCGCCCACCACAAAGACCGGCTATTTTTTTGCTGCAGTTTGGCCAGGGCTGGGTTTGAACCTGCCACCCTCGGGGTATGTGGGGCCAGCACCCTACCCACAGAGGTGCTGTCCATATTTTTTTCTCTTTACTATCTAATACAAAAGCAACATTTACATCTTCCTGCTGAGCAGGTAAATGGAAAGGGAAACAATGTTGTTTATCACAAATTTTTTTACATTTGTTTTGGGCTGTAGCTAAAAAGGAAATAGTTGTAATGGGGAACAGAAGCAGGGTTAAGATACTTATCATGAGAGGCATTAGTCAACATCTCACTTTTCTCCCAAATCTATTTCTAAATATGAATTTACAAAAAGGCTATGCCATTTAGAAAAGGAGGCTGGAACTCTGACCCACTTCCTATCACCCCACCTCCCACCCCAGGTTCACTTAACCTCACGTTATATATTAGAGCCACCCAAGAAACTTCTAATCCCCTGAGAACCATCCCTGGCTAATTAAATCAGAATCTTTAGGTTGAGGCCCAGGCCACAGCGTTTAATAAATTTTCCCAGGTGATTGTAACATCTCACTGAGGCTGAGAACTATTATTCTGGAATGTAAAAAACTATTTGCAAATTTGGAGTGTTGACAATAGAGACCACGTTTCAGAAAAGGACTGCAGGTCTCTGCAGGACAGCTCTTGACAAAGCCTCAGAAGCCACAGTGAGGTGGTGGTGGCCCCACTTGTGCCAGAAGCTGTCCCACCAGCTCTGTGCATGAGAGCCCAGTGTGACCCACAGACCCAGCAACAGCTGCACGCATGTCACAATCATCCTCGCACACGGAGACCAACGCTTGGGTTATTTTTCCCCTTCCAGTATATTAGGCAAGGTTTTTGATGCTTAGCAATCTACTAAATGAATGTGAATTATGGAAAAAGAAATAATGAGCCAAATCTGGTTTCCCAAATGCATGCATGTGTGTGTGAGTGAGAGAGAGAGACAGACAGGGACAGAGGAGAGAGAGGAAGGGAAGAAGAGAAAGAGAGATTATACAAGAATTGCTCAAGACACCATTTTTCTGACCCAGTGTAAAACAGAGAGGGGAGGTTTGCACTGTGCAGGAGCACTGCCACCATGAGAGTCAGTTGAGGTCACGGTGGCAGTTCTCTAGCACCAGTGGTGGTGGCCTGGTGCGGTGGCAGCAGGAGTGGGCTGATGAGCTGCAGAGTCCTTTCTGTGGGACATGTGGAGCCTGGGTGTGGAGTGTCTTGGTGGTAAATGAAAGCGTATCCTTAGTTACCCCAACCGGGACAGGACCTAGTCCTACTGTCTATTCTCCTTGGGATCCTGGAATCATTTAGGGAAGGCAGAGACTTGTTGGCTGTGAGAATCTTAGAAGATTTTATTGACTACATGGATTCCATTCCACCTTGGGAGGCAGGCAGTGTCTTGGCCCGAGACTGACTTAAAGAAAGAAATTCCTTGTTTATTTTCTTTCTCAATATGTGTTTTCTACAGTGTTCTCCCATTCCTACCCACTCAGCCACTGTACAACTCACTTCTAGTAGGAATTGAAGCTGGAGGGAGAAGCATCTGCTGTGTGTTGGGTCTGTCTCTGACAGTTCATTCATGACTGCATTCTGGGTCAGCTCTGCCCTTGAAGGTCTCAGGTCACCTGCCTCTTACAAAGAGCTGGGTCATGAGCAAATACCCAAGAGTCCTAAAAATGGAAGTGGAAGTCACATGGTTTTCCTAAAACTATTAGTTGGAAAGAAAGAAGAAAAGGAAAGAAAGATAATTGGCAAGTATCTTTTTGAGGCCATTCCACACCGAGAAAATTTTTTATTCATGCTTGAATCACAAAGGAAGAGTTGAACATTTCTCTTGAGGTCATTTTCATTCATTTTGTTTTACTATTAGTTTTCCTTTTAATTCATAACCCAGCCTCAGACCTCTGTGACTGAAATGTATCACTGGCCTTATATATTACTAATTACTATAACAGTGTTTGTGGAGTCTTGCTGTGAGAACCTCCTCTATGTCCCTTTTAATCTTACAAGAACAGTAACAGGGTAACTGTGTGGTAATCACAGCTTTTGGGGTGCAGTTTCAGTGATGAGCAGCCCCTTCTGGGAGTGACATGGGTCTTGCCATTCCATTCTAATTGAGCTGTAGTAGATTTGGTCCAGATGATCGTCAGGGAGTGAGTTTGCAGTCAGGTCACTGAGATTTGGTTACTAACGTCAGTGGTGCTGCAGCTGTTAATTCCCAGCTCCTTGGACTATCGGGGATGTGCAGTAATTCAATGTCTTCATCAAGTACTTG
Organism: Loris lydekkerianus; assembly: GCA_963574355.1. Classification (NCBI taxonomy): domain Eukaryota; kingdom Metazoa; phylum Chordata; class Mammalia; order Primates; family Lorisidae; genus Loris; species Loris lydekkerianus. The sequence continues at coordinate 13,960 of CAUYPK010029524.1, forward strand.
CTAGTTTAGTAGATGCAGAATAAGAATCTGTACTCACAGAACTTTCGGTTTCTTTAAGGAAACATGGAAACTTAAGTAGCAAGAGGAGACAGTGTATGATGTCTGACAATTAAGTTCTTGAACTCATCCTAGAAAAAGTGCTTTGAAGGGTGGAGTAGGTGCTGGTGTTAATGCATAGCTTCCCAAAGGGAGTACTTCAAAGGTGACTGTAGTGATATTTAGCAAGGAGGTATGTAGCATTTTCTCTAGGATGAGTTTGCAAATTTAATTGTCTGACCTCACAGACCTTGTAAGTGGGTAGAGTCAGCTGGGGAAAACTGCTTGAGTATGTAGAATTTGAGAAGGATCCTAAAGGCTAAGAAGGTTGAGAGAAGAGGTGAAAGATATGGTGTTTTGCTTGGGAGAATAGTTAAGTAAAGGTATGGAGGTGGGAAAGAGGATGACATATTTTAGGGACAAGATGAGATTATTAGCTAGTGTGTTTGTTTTCTAAAGCTGCTATAACAAATTACTATAAACTTGGCGGCTAAAATTAGAGAAATTTATTCTCTCACAATTCTGTGGATTAGGAGACCCAGAATTAAGAAGTTGGCAGGCAACAAACACATGAAAAAATGTCCATTGTCTCTAATTATCAGAGAAATGCAAATCCAAACCACCCTCAGATATCACCTAACCCCACTGGGAATAGCCCACATCACAAAGTCCCAAAACTGCAGATGCTGACATGGATGTGAAGAGAAGGGAAGACTTTTGCACTGCTGGTGGGATTGCAAATTAATACAACCTCTATGGAAAGATGTATGGAGAATTCTCCAAGAACTAAAAGTGGACCTTCCATTTGATCCCACAATCCCATCACTAGGTCTCTACCCAGAAGAAAAAAAATCATTTTACCACAAGGGCATTTGCATAGGAATGTTTTTTGCAGCTCAATTCTCAATTGCCAACACAGGAAATAAACCCAAGTGCCCATCAACCTATGAATGGATTAGTGAACTGTGGTGTAGTATACCATGGAGTACTATTCAACCATAAGAAAAGATGGAGACTTTACATCTTTTGTATTTACCTGGATGGAATTAAAGAACATTCTCTTAGTACTGTATCATAAGAATGGAAAAAAAGTATCCAATGTACTTAATACAAATATGAAACCAATATATTAACAACTACAAGTCCACAGGAAAGAAAAACACAAGTATAATCTAATGAGGGGGCAGGGATAGAAAAGAGGGGCGAGAAGAGGGAGGGCACCTGGCAGGATCTCATCTGATATGCACAAAGTGAAGGCGTTCAGCAAGCCCCCGAGTGAGGGGCTCAACTACAAATTGTACTTTACTTTAGAAATAAAAACAATGTAACCTAAACATGTATACCCTCATACCAATCTGAAATTGGGGAAAAAAAGAAAGACCTGAGTTCTTCCCACTAAACGGAGCTACATACAGAAACAAAACAACAAACAAACAAATAATGACAACACCAAACCATGTTGGCAAGGTTAGTTTTTCTCCGCAGCTCTGAGGGAGAAAGTGTTCTGTGTGTCTCTCCCAGCCTTGGGCGATTGCCTGCAATCCTTGGTGCTCCCTGCCTTGTCCAGCATCACTCCAATCTCTGCCTCTGTCTTCACATGGCCTTATCCCCTGTGTCTTTGCCTCCTTATGGTCTACAGACACATGAAAAAATGCTCGTCTTCTTTAATCATCAGAGAAATGCAAATCAAAACCACTTTGAGATACCATCTAACTCCAGTAAGAGTAGCCCACATAACAAAAATCCCAAAACTACAGATGTTGGCGTGGATGTGGAGAAAAGGGAACACTTCTGCACTGCTGCTGGGAATGCAAGCTAGTACATTCCTTTTGGAAAGAAGTTTGGAGAACACTCAGGGATCTAAAAATTGACCTGCTGTTGGATCCTGCATTTCCTCTACTAGGAGTATATCCAAAAGACCAAAAATCACTTTGCAAAAAATATATTTGCACCGTATTATTCATTGCAGTTCAATTCATAATAGCCAAGTCATGGCAGAAGCCCAAGTGCCCATTGACCCATGAATGGTTTAATAAATTGTAGTATTTGTATACCATGGACTACTATGCAGCCTTAAAAAATATGGAGCCTTTACCTCTTTTATGTTTACATGGAGGGATCTCCATACATATTCTTCTGAGTAAAGTATCCCAAGAATGGAGGAAAAAGTATCCAATGTACTCAGTACTTCTGTGAAACCTACTTATATTTACTCACACTTTCTTATGAAAGATAGAACATGACTATAGCCCAGGATGAAGGAGAGAAATGGAGTGGGATGAGAGGAGAAGGGGGGAGGTTTGATAGAGGGAGGGTAAAAGGTGGGACCACACCTATGGAGCATATGACAAGGGTACAAGTTAAATCTGTCAAGTGTAGAACATACATGTCTTAGCACAATCATCAAGTAAATGAGGCGAAAGCTATGTTGATTGGTTTGATCTAACCACATCAGATTGTATAAAAAAAAAATTAACACATTGTATCCCACATATGCATAAATGTATTCATGATCTATGTATATTTGACTTAATAATAAAAAAAGACAATAAACTAAATTTTGAAACAAACAAACAAAAAAACAAAACTTCCTTCCTTTCTCTTTTAAGGATACTGATCATTGTATTTATGGCTCACCCTAAATCCAGGATAACCACACCCAGAGATCCTTAATTATATCTGCATATACTTTATTTCCAAGTAAGATCTCATTCACAGGTACCAAGGGTTAAGACTTGACTTCTTTTGGGGGACAGTGTCAACCCACAATACATAATAAAAAGAGATGAGATTGGATGAATGGAGTGGTCTTACTGTGTCTGTGGAGATGGAGGATGTGAGTCTCAGATATTTGTAGCACCCAGTGGAGAGCATTATGCTTTGAAAGCTGCAGAAACAATTTCTGTTCAGTTAGCTGACGTGCAGGATGGAGGAGGATCTGGAATCCGTGTGGAGTGTCAGAAGCAAACAAGTTTGACTGACACAGAGACAGGCAACGTGCTGAGCTGGGGGCACCTCACCTTGTTTTTCCTGATGCCTACTTCTTGCTACCTGAAAGTTACTGTATGCAAATCCTGCCTTTCCAACAGTGTGACAATCTTCTTGAGAATAGTGGCCACGTTTTAGGCTTAAATTCCTTCAGCACAATGTGGGGACATGGCACATTCTTAGTTCTTGCTTGCTTGCTTTATGGAAACGGACCACTGATTTGTCATGCCACCCATGGCCTCCTTATTCTTTTCAGCACTATAAACAAACAAATACACAGGGTCAATGACAGTGATGAAGGTTTTGCTCTCCACTGTAGGCGTCTCTATTGTCTATACATTTCTGGGCATAGATGACTCACCACACACACTGGGGTTGGCTTGATGGAGTCAGCACAATGGGTAGGAAGGTGAGACTCAACGAGATCAAGACTCTCACTAAAGGGCATCAGCAGCACTTCCTTTCTTTTCAAAAGCAACTGGAGAATGAAGGGCATACAAATTATGGGAGATGTGACTCTAAATCTATCAGAGCTGAGACCTAACATGAAGCCCCTTCACATTTAGATTTATTTAATGTTTCAGTCTCTTTCTTGGGGAAAAATAGAAATAACAAAGTGCTTTGGGAACAAAGGTTTCATGAATGTCCCACCAAAATCAGTAGGAAACTTTCTCAAAAAAGATAAATTACATACCACTGTAAGAATGGAATAATGCAAATTATACTTTCAGAATTATTATAAAAACATTTGCCCATAAATTGTGCCATCTTTGTGTTTTATATTACCTTTGAAGAGCAGAGAGGCATGAGTCCATTAAAATCACCCCCAATCAGTTAATCAGTTAATGGAGAGTTGAGCAGGCCTCAGCCTGGCCAGTCATTTCTCCCACAGGAGAGAAAATCAGAGAGGCTAACACATTCTCCCTGAGAGGCAGACAACTGTTTGCACACACATGGCTCCTCTCTCTGTCCCCCCCTCACACACTGGATGTGACACCCAATTACATGAGTGAACCTGGAAGAAATCCCAGTAACCAGAGGCTGAATCCTGTGCAGTACACTACAGGCTGCTACATTGCCTTTTCTTTTTTTTTCTCCAACAAGGAAAAGAAGATGAGTAGACTTCATCTGAGATACTAACTTCTTAGTTCTGAAAACATTTGCAACAAAACCCAAACCTTTTTTGTGGGGATGTTGATAGGAATTCATAATTACTAGAATCCCTTGTCCCATGAATGAGTAATGCTAAGTGTCATGAAGATACTTTTTTTAAAAATGCCATTTATTCATTTATTTTTACTATGGTGACAAATACATTGCATAACGTTTTCCATTTTAACTAGTTTTAAATGTACAATTCAGTGGCATTAAATACATCCACATAGTTGTGTATGAGCTAACTTTAAAAATTTATTTTTTACTTGGTCACTTTTATCCTACAGAATATAAAAATGACACTCACATTCCCTACGTATTCAAGTCAGTGGGTCAATATTTTTGTAGCGAGAACTGAGATATCAATAAGGTAATTCTGAATCACCTTGCCTACTACTTCTTAGGCAGGTTGTGTGAAGTCAGAATTAGTAAATTCTACATGAAAAAATATTTCAAGTCCCAAAGATTTCTCATAACCAGCGTCAATCGAAAATTCTTTCTGTGAGATCGCCTCGATTCCAGTATACTGTTCAGTCCACTTGGCCCATCTGTGTCATGCTTGCTAAATTCTTTTACTAAATCTGGACAGACCTAACAATAGTGCTCCTTTACTGCTATAGCAGATGCTCCAGAGGAATTGCTACTTCTCAGCCGCTGAGCAGTTGCAGAATCAAATATGTGATAGTATGTCCTGTGACCAGAAAGCACTCACCGCACTTGCCACCACATATCCCTCAGTCCCAGGTGGGACAGAAGGGCCTCCTTCTCTCCTATCTGGGGCTTTTTCTGTTGCTTCATTCCTAGTGAAGAAGTCTATGATTTTGGCACTGTTCAAAAACCCTCTTTTGAGCTTGCTTGCGTCCTTTTGCTCACTCTTTGGTGGAAATACACAAAGGAATAATAAACGGTGGCTCTGTGTCTGTGGCATGTTTGGTTTTGGGTACCCAGTGCCACAATCCATTCTGTAAGCTGGCGGCTGAACTGCCATCTTCCTCTACTGTTCTTGCTGCTGTCACTGTCTAGTTTGGTCCTGAGTTGATGGCAGGAGATGGGGACTAACTAACCCTGCAGGCTCTGTTACCATCTCCTATCAGTTCTTCCTCTCACCTTGCTTTTCCTTTGGAAGCCAAGATGGCCTATTGGTGTCCAAGGCCCAATAAGCCCAGGCCAGTAATTGTTTTGAATAGATGTTGTGGGGCAGCAGAATGACACTTCAATTTCTAGGTTATTATTTGCTTCAGAGCTTATTTGAAAGGCCTGAAAATCAACCTTAGTGTAGAGCAAGGTGTTATCCTTAATGTTGTCTAGACTGATTAGAAATAAAGTATGAAAAGAGCCAAATAGAAGCAGGCCTAGGCTAAGATCACTTAGGATTGTGAAAGAGATGGCAAGGGAGATTGGAATGATGGAACCAAGTGTGGTCACAAATATGAATCTTTAGGTCGAAGATATGGGTAGGTGACTCATCTGGAGGAAATCTAGGGACATGAGCAGCTAGGTGCATGTGAGGGAAGGTCAAATTGTGCCGAGGTTACTGAGTTAAGTGTAGTTTAACTAATACACGCTCTTGGGAATGATCTCAAATCTAGATGCACATCCGAATGACCATGTTGTTAAAAAACACAAAAAGATACAGCTGTCTGGATCCTGCTTGAGACGTATTAACTCAGAATCTCTGGTGGTAGCCTTTGCATTTTTAAAAAGCTTTTGAGGAGGTGTGTTGAGAAAGGGTTATTTGAGCCAGAGGAATCATTTTGCAATGGTCAAGAAACTAGTTTCTGCCTCTGCATAACAGACAGGTGACCTCAAGAGTTCATTGTTTTTTACTCATCTATGAAGACAGATTGTGAACTCAAGAAGGTAGTTCTGCATTGCTAGCAATGTTCATGTCATGGAAAGGGGTGAGAGGGAAAGGCTTTGAAGACACTGTGCAGGTCAGAAGTGGCCGGTGGATCCCTACTGTTGGCCTGTGTTGCAGGTAGCCCATCTGTGGAGAAGGACAGCTCTCTGGAGCATAGGAATGGAGACTGGCAGTCCAAACACAGACTAAGGCTGACAAAAAAAGGCCAGAACAGGCACAGGAATTGGCTCAAATGTTTGATGTTGTAACTGAAGATGTTGTCACCTTGGCTCAATCTCTAGGAAAGAAGAGTTGGTGACCAAAATGAGGATCACAGCCGTGTACTGTTTGTATTGAGTTGTAGGTGCATGTAGGGTGACTGCTTTATAAATTTGAATATCAGTATATCTTTAGCATTTAGTTTTAGTACTATTAAAACTATAGTGCTGTGAAAGCATCTAACAAAGTCAGCAACTTGCCTATTTTGTTGCTATATGCCTGTATCTAGAACAGTGCCCAGAACGTAATAGATGTTTATAGATTCTCAATAAATGTTGAACAAGTGAATGAATACACTGTTTCAAAGATGAAGTTAAGAACAGCAGAAATACCTGAACCCAGGTGAACCCTCCGGCCAAGCAGGTTGGGACCACACCTCATTGGCTCTGCAGAGGTACACATTAAATTGACGTTGAAGCTTGGTGTTAAGCCAGTTATCTTATTTATCCTCCTACTCTTTTCTTCTCTTCCTTTTTCTTCTCTTCATAATTAAAATAAATTTTTAGAACTTTCCTTCATATCAAGTGCAAATAACATCAAATATTTTATGGTATTACTCTTCCAATGATGTCTTAGTATTGAATTTGAATCATCATTTTCATTAGGGAGAAAGATTTCTCTTCCAATGGTAGAATTGTTTTTGCTTTGAAAATCATAGTGACATTCAAAATATAAAGAAATATAGTGCAAAGTGATTTAATATATGGTAGGACCCTGCAGAGAGAATGACAGTCTCGGCAGTAAAGAGAAGGTATCTATAGATTTACACAGGATAGAATCTATGTTTTTCCTTTCCTCTTGTGTTTTGAAGTGGCAAAGGATAATTCCTTTCTTGTCCTGGATATCCTTCAGATCTAGGTGATTCCTGGTGATTCCTTCCCTTTTTCATGAAGGAGTTGTGCTAACAGCAGCCAGGATGTCATAGCATCCTTCATGTTTCATTTGATTTTGAAGCAACTAAATCAGGTACCACTCCACAATCAAGCAATAGCATTTGGAGTGTTTGCCTGACTGTCTGTGGAAAAGGCCCAGCCATAAATTCCATGTATTCCACAGACCACACAGAGAACTCTGATGAGGTCCACATACACACAGGAAACCACCACTAAAAGAAACCACTCAAGATCAGGCTAGTGGTGGTCAACAGCTGCTGGAAAACATTGGCAAAAACATCAGTTACCATTTCCAACTTTGGGAGTTTGCCAGAGCCCACATCAAATACATTGCTGCAATTAAGTAGATTTATGCCACAGCAAATTTCATGGAAATGTTTTCTTGCACTTCTCGGATGCATATAAATGAAGTGACAATCTTATTTTGCTTTCTTCAGAGTCTAAAATATAAAAGTTATGAAGAAAGGGTGTCATCATAACATAGCAGTTCTTGAAAGCAGTCTATAATTTAAACCAAATAATTTTCTTCCCCTGAATGAGTTATCTAGCATTATAAATTTCTGCAAAGCAAGTCTGTGCAATCAGGCTTATGTTTTCTTATGTTGTTTTTAGATTGGAGATACTGTGACATTGGCTTCCTATTTTCCTTTCATGTGGGGATGTTGGTGGAAATTCTTTGTAAGCTGAGAAATACCATTCATGTTTAAACTGCCATGTTTTTGAAAGTTTTAAAAATTGTATTTGGCACTAAGTACAACAAGGTTTTTTTTTTGTTTGTTTGTTTAGTTCTCATTTATTATGTTTCTGGTTGTATTTCACCCAGAGTATGTCTCTTGTCCAGGGTACATAGGTATAAGAAACAAATTATTCCTCTGCTTGCATTGCCGCATACTTTGAAGAAAGGGCTCTATAGCTACCAGCAGAAGCCAGGGATAATTCTGTGATTCAAATATGCCAAAACACTTCTGCTCAGATAATCATATGCATCTAAATGGGATTAATTAGGGACGCTGTGTACTTACGACTGAGGCACCAGCTTTGGTTCCATTCTCATGTCTCCCTGACGCCACTGTTAACCTCCAAATTTTAGGCAGTGATGGTGAAGTCCAGACTCACCACCGCCATGAAGGCACTTTGAAGAGAGTTTGAAGACACTAGGGCCTGGGTGTCTTCCTGTCAATGCTCTTCTGCCCGTGTTAGCCAAGGAATCACTTGGGTAGGAGGAACAGGGCTGGGAGCCCTATGCCTGGGCAAGTGATGTTGAAAGGGCCAAGTCATCTACATGGTGGTCAGATTAAGGTGGCTCCTACAGCTGCCACCAGCCCTGGGGTTTTGGGGTTCTTTTCCAGCTTTTCCTCCTGGATCTGTAGAAGACATCTGCAGACATCTACTTTTAGTTCTTTGAGAAATATGCATACTGTTTTCCGTAGAGCTTTTACTCTTTGATTTGGCTTCGGGTCTCAAGAGCTGGGATGGGGCATAATTAACTGAGGCCAAACCAAAGATTTGGGGCAAAGAAAAATTTATGTTTCCGTCAAAGGCAAGATTGACCCAGGATCCAATGAATCCTCTGAATCCTGTAGTTCAAAAGAGGAGCTAGAATACAAGAGCTCTGATATGAAAGGTTAGCAACAGAGAATGTGAAGGATGAAGTAAGCTGGGAAGATCCTGGGGAGCTTTCTGGAGGTAATGATGCACTGACTCCTTCAATATGACTGTTGTGAGAGCAACTTTCTTTTTGTTTTAGGCATTTATTGCTTATAGCTCCTTATGTCTCAATGATTAGATTTGAGAAATTGCTGAGCCATATTAGGACTTGGGGAGCTTTGTCATTTCATCCTTACCTTCACCAGGTGATTTTGATGCACTTGGTTGAGAAGTATTTCAAGTACAGAGGTCTAGACATTGAACTTCAGGAGTAGAAAAACTCCCATGGAAATATCCCAGGTTGTTCATTAAATGGCTATTTTTCTCTTTATTTTATGTTTTTAAAAAAAATTTCTAAATAGTAAGAGGGTACAAATATTTTTGGTTGTATGAATCACTTTTATAATGCTTGAGTCACAACTGTAAGTGTGCCCATCACCCAAATAATGTTCATTGTACCCATTAGGTAGGTTTTCACCTTTCTCCTTCCCCCTCTTCCCTGCTTCATTTCAACTGAGTTTTACTTCCCTCTGTGCTCATGTGTGCTCACTGGTTAGTTCCAATTTGATAGTGAGTACATATGGTATTTGTTTTTCCATTCTTTAGATACTTCACTTAGGAGAATCATCTCTAGTTCCATAAGAATTGTTGCAAAAGGCATTAATTCATCTTTGTTTATGGCTGAGTAATACTCCATGGTATACACGTACCACACTTTATTAATCCATTCATGTACTGATGGGTATTCGGGTTAATTCCACATCTTTGCAATTGTAAATTGTGCTGCAATAAACATTTGAGTGTAGGTGTGTTTTTGATAAAATGGTGTCTCTTCTTTTGGGTAAATACCCAGTGGTGAGATTGCTGGATGAAATGGTATGTCTACTTTCAGTTCTTTGAGAAATCTTCAAACTGTTTTCCATAGAGTTTTTACTAATTTGCCATCCCATCCATAGTATATAAGCATTCCTTTCTGCATTCATGACAACATCAGTTGTTTTGGGACTTTTTTAATAAAAGCCATTCTAACAAGGGTAAGGTGTTACCTTATTGTGATTTTAATTTGTATTTATCGGATGATTAGTGATATGAGTTTTTATTCTGTGTTTATTGGCCATTTGTCTATCTTTTTAAATTTTTTTCTATGTCTATCTTTTTAAAAAAAATTATTTTTTATTAAATCATAACTGTACATTGATGCATTTATGGGGTTCAGGGTACTGCTTTGATATCATTTGTCTATCTTTTATTGAAAAGCTTCTGTTCATGTCTTTCACCCACTTGTTATTGGGGCTATTCATTTTCTTCTTCCTGGATAAAATATTTAAATGTAAGGCATGAAACCATAAGAATTCTAGAAGTAAATCATTATTTCTAAAGACAAGCACTTATATACTAGCTTACTTACATAATCAAAATAATTAGTCATTGAAGAGTCAGCTTGAGCTACTATAATAAAATGTCACAGACTGAGTGGCTTAAACAGCAGACATTTATTTCTCATGGTTCTGGAGGCTGGAAAATCCATGATCAAGGTGTCAGTAGATGCAGTGCCTGGTGAGTACCTCCTCCTGGCTTGCAGACCAATGCCTTCCTGCTCTATCCTCACATCATAGAGAGCTCACTGTGGTCTCCCTTCCTCTTCTTACAAAGGACAACAATCTCATCCTAGAGGCCCTACCCTCATGGCTTCACTTAAACCTAATTATTTTTCAAGGGCCCTACCTCAAAATTATATTGTATTAGGTAGGGGGTAGGGCTTTAGTATGTAAATTTTGGGAGCACACAAACATCTAGTCCATAACAAGGAGGAAAGAGTTGATGCAGTTGACTGTAACTTAGTTTCCCCCAACTATCAAGGGTTGCTTCAAGTGGGGTGAGGAGAAGAAGGCAGGTGCCCTAATTAACTCCCCTAATCAATATGATCCTGGACCTCGAGGTAAATATACTAATGATACACGCAGAAGGGTCTTTTCTGTGGAATGCTGCCAGCAGGATGTGCTTGGAAAATGACGGGAAAGTTGACATAGAGATGTTTCTTAAATGAAATGTTCCCTTGCTGTGAGATCACACCACAAAAACTCCATTGGAGACCTCATCTATTACTCTGGGCCAGACAGTGTATGTTTGTCATGAGCACAAGGGACCTGCGGAGCTGCCCTCCCTGTCCCCCACTCCTCTCTGCCTTGTTGGAGCTTTGAAGTTATCTGAATCTTTCACATCATTATGAAAGATAGATACTTGGTTGATACTTGACACTCAGTATGGTCTTGATTTGTGTATGTTTGATCTTTTGTATTTTTTAGGTAATAATCAAATAGAGCAAAAAACAAACAAAATGAATAGAGAAAAAAAGCAAAATGAATAGGATGAAGAAAACAAACAAATACACAAAATGGTCTCCAGTACCTGCACTGTCCAAGATTCACTTTCAATTCTTAGCCCTTTTTTTTTTTTTTTTTTTTTTTTTGTCTTTGATTTTTACTATTGTTCACATTTAATTTATGGAGAAGAATACATTTTTAATCCGGTCCTTTAAGTATACAATGGATTAAATTTTTTATTTGTTAATGTGATAAATATATATAACATAAAATTTACCATTTTAACTGTTCTTAAGTGCACAAGTTAGTGGCATCAACTACATTCACATTCTTATTACCACTGTCCCTCTAAAGCAGCGGTTCTCAACCTATGGGTAGCGACCCACAGGAACTGTATTAAAGGGCCACGGCAGTAGGTAGGTTGAGAACCACTGCTGTAAGGAATGTTTTCATCATCTCAGAAAGAAACAAGACATTCATGAAATATTAACTCTTTATCTCTTCTCTCCCTAGCCACTGTAACCACTATTCTACTTTCTATCTTTATTAATTTGCCTATTCTAAGGTACCTCACATAAATGGAATCATAATATTTGTCCTTTTGCATCTGGCTTATTTCACTTAGCATAATGTTTTCAAGGTTCTATGTATCAGAATGTCCTTTCTTTTAAAGGATCAGTAGTGCTCCGTTGTGTGTGTATGTCACGTTTTGTTCATTCGTTTGTCTATTGATAGACATTTGGTTTGTTTCTGGGTATTGGCTGTTGTGATAATGCTGTTGTACACAATGTCAGTCTTTGCTTTCTGTTCTTTTGGGTATTTAGATGTGGAATTGTTGGATAATATGATGATTCTATGCTTAACCATTTGAGGAACCATGGTTACATGGTAACCGTAAAAACTCCACAAGAATTTCAATTTTACATTCTTACCATAAAAACTCCACATTCTTACCATAAAAATTCCATAAGAATTTCAATATCTCCACTTTCTGTAGCTCAAGAAGTAGGGTGCTGGCCTCATATACCAGAGGTGGCAGGTTCAAACCCAGCCCCGGCCAAAAACTGCAAAAACAAACAAACAAACAAACAACAACAAAAAATGCCACTTTCTTGCCAACACTTTTTTTTTTGCAGTTTTGGCCGGGGCTGGGTTTGAACCCATCACCTCCAGCATATGGGGCCAGTGCCCTACTCCTTTAAGCCACAGGCGCCACCCAACACTTGTTATTTTTCATTTTTAAAAAATATAATTGTATCCCAATGGAGGTTTATTTTTTAGTGTCTCATTATTAAATAACAAAACGGTTACTACCATGTATTTTACTACATATTAGCTTTTCCCTCTGAGAAGCTAGTCTCATCTTTCTGGAACAGCCTTGCGTCTGGAACAGTCTTATCTGTGGGGTGTAACTGCCAGGACTGAGCTGTTGAGCTCTCTCTTTGGAGGGCTTTGTTGACGGCACTTCCCTCTTGTCATTTCTAGCCAACTTTTTGGGGTAATTGACAGATGATTAACAGAGAGCTTGCTAGGTAATTTGGAACCACTACCGTAATTTCATTCTACTAGAACAGTTAAGGAACAAAGATAAGTTGAGATCAACTTCCTTTACAGGGCCTTTCTCTAGTGCCCTATCCTAATCAGCTTTGACTGTGCATGTAGGTAAAGAGGGTTATGCTAATAGTTTTGTTCTTTTTGGTATGGTTTGCCTTCTGGACCAGTGGTCCCCAACATTTTCGGCAATGAGGACCAGTTTCATGGAAGACAATTTTTCCATGGCTTGGAGGAGGTGGGGTTGTGGGATGGGGGTGGGGATCTGACAAGAGGCAGAGTTAAGGTGGGAAGCAAGGAATTGGGAGTGGATATAAATACAGGTCAAGCTTTGCCTGCTACCCTGCTGTCGGCCAGGTTCCTAACATGTCACAGACCGATACCAGTCTACTGTTCTAGACAGTTGAAAGGTATATATGTGTATATATATATATATATATATTATTATTTTTTTTTTTTGAGAAAGAGAGTCTCACTATGTTACCCTTGGCAGAGTGCCGTGGTGTCACAGCTCATAGCAATCTCAAACTCTTGGGTTTAAGTGGTTCTCTTGCCTCAGCCTCCCAAGTAGATGGGAATACAGGTGCCCACCATAACGCCTGGCTATTTTCTTTTGTTATTGCAGTTGTCATTGTTGTTTAGCAAGCCCAGGCTGTATTCGAAACACCAGCCCAGGTGTATGTGGCTGGAGCCATAGACACTGAGCTACAGGCACTGAGCCAAAAGGTATATTTGTTTAATGAACACATTTTTAAAAATTTGGCAATGTGATTACTAGTATTTTGAGTATAATACTCAGCAAAGATCACTGTCACATTTAAATTACTGATTATTGCCTTAAAAGTGCATAAGCATTCTGATTGTCAAAACTTGCTTATTTATTTACTTATTATTTCTTCATTGTTAGTAATATCTGTCACTTTAGATCTTCAAGGGCTGTCTGCTTCTGTTTACCAGTGAAGTTCAGGCTGCAGTTGTCACTGCAGATATGGGAAGGCAGACTGGGGACTGTTCTCTTTTCCAGGTTGTTGTTGATAAAGCTGTCAGCCAGATTATGGAGTAGGATTCTGGCAAAACTTGTGTTCAGAATTTTTGAAGCTTAGCCAGCTGGCAAGGGATACCATCAAAGAAGATGAATATGACACCTGAACTCCCTGCTATGCACGCGCGCACACACACACACACACACACACACACTCACACACACTAACATTCATTTTGATTTTTCTTTAATATACTGTGAGCTGTGGAAATCTCTAACTATGTTCATTTAAGACAAGATGAATACAGTATGTCCTTTGCTTAACTTATTTATTTTTGAAAATAGAAAACCTGCTAAAGGTCTTTCTGGCATTTTACATAAGTAAGCCAGTTTTGTAAAAATAAATCTGATGGCACCAGAACTTAAATTTTATATTCCTAAATTATATTCATTGCATCTTAGTTGAAGTAGTATTTCCAAGGGCCTTGTAAATTTAAATTCTTCATCATTTGCTTTGTATCAGTTGTAACCTTAAAGTAAGTTTTCAGAGGTACAGATTATTTATGAATGTTGGGGTGAATTTGAAATCAGCATACCTTTCTGGACTGCAACTTTGCAAAACATATGAAAGGCATTTAGAGTTTGCATAACCATTGACCTGGCCAGTCTTCCACTTTTTTTTGGGTAAGGAAATAATTATATTATTCTCCTCTAGAGAAGAAATACTGAATAAATATGGCTTTCAAGTTTATATACAACATTTATAAAAATTTACTGTGTTAGATCCTGAAGGAAAAGCTAATATATGGAAAGATACAGTGACAAAGATATAAGGATGTTCACTGCAGTATGGTTTATAATATTAAAATATATTAGGCTGGTTAAATAAAGGTGATACTATCTATGTAAGGAGATGTCATGCAAGTATGTAAAAAGACCGTGGAAGAATATCTGATGGTTAATTTTAGCAGTCAACTTAACTAGATGAAGAAATACCTAGAGAATTGGTAAAGCCTTACTTCTGGGTGTGTCTGTGAGGGTATTTCTGAAGGAGACTGGTGTGTAAATTGGTGGACTGAGGAAGATTTGCCCTCACTGTGATAGGCACCATCCAATTGGCTGAAGGTCCAGAGAGAACAAAAGGCAGAGGAAAGTGAATTCTTCCTCTCTTGGAGCTGAGACACTCTTGTTCTGTTACCCTTAGACCTCACCACTCCGGGCCCTCTGGCCTTGGGACTCTAGGACTTACATCAGCTCACTGGGTTTTAGGCCTTTGGCTTCATGCTGGGAGTGACACCATCAGCTTCTGTGGTTCTAGGCTTTGAAACTTATACTGAGCCACGGTACCAGAACCCCAGGGTCTTCAGCTTGCAGATGTTACATAGTGGGACATCTCAGCCTCCATAATGGTGTGAGCCAATTTCCTAACAGACCCCTTCTCATATGGTCTCTCTACATCTGTATATGTCCTATTGGATCTGTCATTCTGGAGAACCTTGACTAATATAAATATTTAATGACAGAAAAACAGATATGTTCAAATTTTTAAAGTAGATTTTTAAATAATAAGCATGATATCTATATAGAGAAAACTGTAGAAGGTCTTCAAAGTATTGATATGAATAATTTTTGTCTATGTTTTTTAGTTATTTGTTTTTTAAAATTTCTATAATCAATAAATTATTAGATTTAAGCAATTCACAAAGTACTTATAAGCAATTGTTCAAATGTGCTTAACAGTCCTTTGTAACCCAAGTTAGTTTGCTATTAACCCAGCTGTAGCCATCTGTTCATGGATAAAGTTCTTCATTAAAAAGCTGCCTTTATTGGGTGTTTATAACCATGAAATACTTTTATAATCTTGAAATTACTAGATCTGCAGAAGCAAGGAGAAGAAAAGCTGGGAAGGAGAGAGAGAGAGAAAGAGAAACACAAATACAAGATGAAATTCAATTTCTGTCTAATTTTCAAATTACCTACAATGACTTTATGACTAAATTAATCTGGAAAAAGTTCTAAATATTATATTGAACTTGGTATTAGTGCCCTGAGGCATGCTAAAATAAGAATTTTTAAAAATTACCTAAAAAGAACTTGGTTTTAAGATTTGTTCCCTTTAGGTGTGCATTTGCTGATATTGTGAAACAATTTTCAGGGCAGAGTCTGCTTTGGTGGTAAATTATACAAAGTGGTCAGACTACAAACCAGAATTCATACATTTTCAAAGCTCTTACAGGTGCTTATTTATTTTTAAGGGTAGCTTTGTTGTTTCTGCAATAGAATCATGGCTGGTTTTCATGGGAAAACCACCATGGATGTGATCAGAAGCTGATGGAAAATTGCGAGTCCTGGAAGGGATAGCGTGTGGCTAATCGCCTAGCCTGTGCTTGGTGTAATAGCCCACTTACATTCCTCCAATCACCTTCCACTATGGAGCTTTTCATTATGGGGAAAAGTCAAGTAGGGGTGTCCATCCTTTTTTTTTTTTTTTCCTGCCACAGGTCAGAAAAAGAAGAGTTGTCTTGGGCCACACATTAAATACACAAATACTAACAAAGCTGATGAGAAAAATGAAAGGTAAAGGTCTATATATAATTTTCATGACATTCATCACCACAGATAAGTAAAAAAGTTCTCACATAATCCAACTGTGGCCCATGGGCCACAGGTTTGACACCCCTGAAAGAAATAAGGATGATAATACTTTTGGTCATGTGGAAATATTGATTCTACAGTGAAAAGACTTATGGGCATTAGAGACCCTGAAGATGTGGACAGACAAGGATAGTCATATGTGTTTAGACAATTAAGTTCACAAACTCATCCTAGGAAAATTGCTACATACCTCATTGGTGAATATCACTACGGTCGTCTTCAAAGCGCTCCCCTTAGAAGCTATGCACTGATGCCACCTCTTAGTCCACCCTTTAAAGCAATTTTGGAACTCTTTTTCTGGAATGGCCATCATAGCTGTCATCACATGAGGTCTGACAATGAAATTTGTGAACTCATCCTAGGAAAAGTGCTTTCTTCTGAGCAACCTGAGTGTCAAGGAATTTATATGTTAAATTAACAGTTGAACTAAAAGACTTCTAGAATGATGTGCTATTGTTCAATTATTGGAAGCAGTGATACATTGTGGGTTTTTCCAAAATTTTCTAAGTCATCATTTTCCCTTTAAGGGCAACCAAACTTCCTTTAAGTTTTTAACCAAAATCCTCCAGGTACAATGACTCAATCACTGAACTTCATCAGTGTTCATCAATGTTCATCACTGAAACTTCTAGCAATTCTAGAGTTATTCCAGATTCTAGACTTCAGAGCTATTCCAGGTTAAAATATAGTGTGTGTTTCCTTGCTTCTTGGTTTTAGGAGTCTTCTTAGACTCCACACTTTCTGGCTTTCTGGACTTGGTTCTTCTCTGCCGTCTGCCTCAGTGTGTGTCTGTGGTTCTCTGATTTCAGCTCTTCCATAGTTTCTGGAGGGAGACTGAGGAAAGTTATGAGACATATTATTAGGTTTCTGTAACATATGCTTTCTTAACTAGTCTCACAAATATTAGGATTCTGTTGAAGTTTCATGGTTTTTTGTGTTTTTTTAAAAATAGATTTTATTCATTCATTTATTCACAAAATAATTATTACAAGCTGAAAGATATTTTTTCTGAAAGTTTTTTCCCCTACTGAAATATGGCACCAATTCTAGAAGTATTTTAGAATTCAATACAAATACAACTTGTAATATAAAAAAACTTAGAAAATTCATTGAGGATATTAAATACATGTTTTATTTTTTATATAATCTACTACTACTCAATACTGTGTTTTACAGAAAATTGCTGTATAAAATTATTACGCATTAAAGCACACATCAACAAATGTACCTCTTTTAAATTTTGGATAGGAATTTGCATTTCATAATATTTAGAATTTTCACCATTAGATACAAGTACTTGATTCATTGTATATCCAGTATGAAATATGTTTCATTTTCATTCCACAGCTTCAACAAATAGTTTTGACATAAGAACAAAGGTTTAAGTCCATGTGTAAAGTCTGGCGATACAGGGGCTTGACATTTCCAATTCTTTTTCCTACTATCAGTGTCTAAGGATGTTGAATTATTGAAATATCTTTGCTACTTTGCCTTGGAAAGTTTTAGAGTATGCTTTGTAGAGCAATTGTTTATTAGCTCATGAGGGAACTTAAAGTTCTAATAAAGAGTTGCTTTGCTGTTTAACAAGGTCAATGGTAAAGCTAAATATTATGTTCTTATCATTTTTTTTTTCTAAATGATCATCACATTTTAGCAAAATAAAAAAAAAAAAATCTCAAACTGTTGCATGTACTAATAGGACTGTGTTGTGGCACCAAACACATCCTTACACATGTTTCCTGTTCCTAGAAATAGAGGAGAGGATATGAAGTCATTTGTGATGAATATTCTGATCCCAGATTGTTTTGAAGTGTTTGCTGACAAAATTCACAATAACAAGAAGATCATTTGGCCATCATTACAGTTGTGGCTGAGCAGCCTGTCTTTAAGAAAAGCATTTACATGTATGAAATTGTTACTAATTTTAAGATATTTTCCTTGTTTTATGCAACACAGCAAATAGAGTCTTTTGTGATAAAATTTTTGTGTTTATAGAGGGATGGTTCAGAAACATTCCCAAGTAAAGTATTATGCTTTTGTTAACTCTCACAACCTTTCCTAGTATTTTCCTCCTGGAAAAATTAAAGCACCCAGACAAGCATAAATAAATTGCTCAGTTTCACACTGTTAGGCACTAGAAAGTTAGAGAACAAATTAAAGAGTTTTTAGTTCTTGCTATTTCTAATTTACGTATTGTTAACCATGTTCGAAGACGCTGTCATCCAGCTCCTTCTCACACAGTGGGGCCTGGTGTAGGGAGTATGAGGAAGTCCCCAATGTGAGGATGCAAAGCAAGCGGCACCTTTTGCCTGATTACAGAAGTGGAAGTCCCACACTTCTGCCTGTTACAACTTAATATCTGAGTTGCCAAGGAAAGCACAAGGCAATCAAATACTTTTTGGAACAACATTTGGCTCCTATAGAGAAGAGGCAGAGCAAGATCAGCTTCAGGGGTGGGCATTGGTCCCCCAGCACCAGCAGGTCCCTTCTGCAGCTGGCAAGGGGCATAGTTCTGCACAAACCCCTTTTGTGCTGCAGAACAAAAAGCCTGTTTGCTCTTTCAGGGAACAGTTATAGCAGTGGGGTTGGCCAGCTGCCATATGACACATGTGCTTGAGCAGAATGAAAGAGTGTACACTGAGTGTGGAAAAAGGGAAAGATATCCATAGGAGGCAACAGGCCCAGCACAAACTGGGAAGACTCTTTGTCTTTTGGTAAGGAGGTATTCCAGGCCCAAGGCCCATTTTTATTCAGTCAAGTTGGGAGCAAAAGGCACGTGCCCAAGACTGCCCTTCCCAACAGAGGAGGCAAGGACAAAATCATCTAGAACACATCTTCATACTTCCAATGATAACTCTCATTAACACCCTCTTGAGTAATAAAGAAATTATTGAACACAACTTCCTTGACTCTTCATATCCCTGTGGGTTTTGGGGGTGGAGGTTATAAAGGCCTGATAATGTATTAAAAAATGAGGCTGTCAGGTTCCAAGTACTTTTTTCTAATAAATGTTCATTCCTTTGGAACACAGTTATTACCACCACACTGAATTATTGTGTGGTCCAAAACAAATTTATTAATCATGTCATTGCAAAAGCCACAACATGCATATAAGACACCTAAAGAATTAACAGGCATAAGTATGGAGGAAGGAGCAAGATGGTGGCTGAGTAATAGCTTCCTTGCAACTGGGCCTGGGGAGACTGGGGAGAGAAGTCTCCAGGCATCTCTGGCTGGTGGAATCTGCCCAGAAACATCCTTGGGTACACAGGGAGAGGCAAGAAACTTCTGGACCCCATGGGGAGGACAAAAGCAGTGGACAACTGGCAAGTAGTTGCATGTGTTTGTTCCGTCTAATCCCACCAGCAGCTGTAAGTACAGCAGCAGTGAGATTGCAAACTGGAAAGGCCTTACCTGTAAGCTGTTTTTTTGGACTTGGCACTCAGTTGAACTACCTTGGGAGAACTTAGGCAAGAGTGCAGAGGACTTTAAGCATTGTCTAGGGCCCCAGATTGCACCGCTGAGCCTGATGGAGCTAATAGTGTTCATCTGTGGACTGCAAGGAGCCATTGTGGGAGAACTGCCCAGGTAAGCTCCACCCTCAGGATTGCAGAGCAAGGATTGTGCAGGAGACCTTGGGCAAGTAATCTAGTGACTGAACGGCGTAAAGGTGGGGACTGAGGCACCTTACAGCTTTGGCCCTCAGGGGCATACAGTGAGACCAGTTTTGGCACACCGGGTAAGCAGGCAGCCACTTCAGAAGTGATCCCAGCAACAAGTGCTTTCCCGGGAAAGCTTCTGTTTAGACAGGGTTAACAGTTTAAAGTGCCTTTTAAATGGGCTGAGGAGATATTTATGTTCTCTACCCTGTAGGGTTTGAGAAATCAGCAGAGGCCTCCAGTCTCCATCTCATATAGCTGTATCAGCGTTGTGAATAACATGTCATATCTCAGAAGATCACCTGTTCCCAGACAATATTCAGTAAGATATATATACTGCTTTGTTTTTTATTTTATTTTATTTTGTTTTTGTTTTTATTCTCAACATTTTCTGTCTAGCGTTTTCTTTTTTTTCTTTCTTAATTTTTCTAGTTTAAATATGATTTTCCATTGTTGCCTTCTTTAACAATTAGAACTTAATTTTCGCTAGTGTTTCTACCCCTATCATTTGTTTTTTTTCCCCCAATTTTATCCCGTAAAGTTTTCTGTTTGCTTGTTTTGGTTTGATTTATAGCATTATCTTTCCTCTGTACTTGGTGGAGGTGGGGTACTGTGTCTGAACAGGCTGGCAAAGAGCTGCTGACCTCAAGGGAACCATCCAATTCAGCACCCCTAGAGTTGGAGGTGTTTAAGGTTGGGACAAAATACCCTACTGTACACCTATATTGCTCCTGTCTCCCTCTTTCTGTGCCTCTCTTCTTTTTGTCAATATCCCTTTTACTCACCCTCTCTCCTTTCTCTTTTTTCTTTTTCTTTCTTTCTTTTTTTAAAAATCTATTTTTTGTCCCTTCTTGCTCTTCAATCTTCTCGTCCTGTACCAAAAGGACTAATCAAAATGCTAGGTCAGAGGCATGGTAACTTAAGGAGCATGAGGAAGTGAAAGGAAAATTAGGGCAAGGATACAGATAAAAGAAATTACTCATAAGGAAGAATCAGCAGAAAAATCCTTGCAATATAGGCAGTGCCTGTGGCTCAGTGAGTCAGGCGCTGGCCCCATATACCGAGGGTGGTGGGTTCCAACCTGGCTCTGGCCAAACTGCAACAACAACAACAAAAATCCTGGCAACATGAATAACCAGTCCAGAGCAATCCCCCCAAGGGATTTTGAGGTAGTTACCACAGAGGATTCCACCTATAAAGAAATGTTAGAAATGCAGAAAGGGAATTTAGAATACAGATGAGGAAAACAAGCAAGGAAATGATGGAAACAATGAAGGAAGCTGCTGATAAAGCGGAAGATAACCAAAAGGAAATCCAAAAACAGAATCAAATAAGAGATGAACAATATGAAGAATGTAGAAAGGATATAACAAAGCTGAAGGAACTGAAACAGTCAATTATGGAATTTAAAGATGCAATAGAAAGTATCAACAACAGATTAGACCATGCAGAAGAAAGAATCTCAGCAGTAGAGGACAAAGCTCTTCAGATTACTCAGATAGTTAAAGAGGCAGAAAAGAAGAACGTTCACTGACAATTATGGGACTTCATAAAGCATTCAAACATACGAGTTATGGGTATCTTAGAAGGGGAAGAAGAATGCCCCAAGGAAATGGAAGCTATACTAGAGAATATTATAAATGAAAATTGCCCAAATATCACCAAAGATTCTGACACACTCCTTTCAGATGGATATCAAACCCTAGGTTGCTTCAACTCTAACCGAGCTTCTCCAAGACACATTGTCATGAACCTGTCCAAAGTCAAGACAAAAGAAAACATTCTTCAAGCTGCCAGGAGAAAGCACCAGTTGACTTACAGGGGCGAATCCATCAGGTTGACTACAGACTTCTCTAATGAAACTTTTCAAGCAAGAAGACAATGGTCATCGACCTTTAATCTACTTAAACAGAACAATTTCCAGCCCAGAATTCTATATCCTGCTAAGCTAAGCTTTAAAATTGACAGAGATAATCAAATCATTTACTGATATGCAAACTTTGAGGAAATTCGCCACAACAAGACCAGCTCTACAGGAAATAATTCAACCTATTCTAGACACTGACAATTGCAATGGTTCAACAGCAAAGTAAGAACTCAGAAATTAAAGGACAGAACCTAACTTCCACAATGATGTAAAAGATAAAACTAAGCAATGTACTCTCACAAAATAAGATGACTAGGACACTACCACACTTAACAATTATCTCAATAAATGTTTTTGTTTTGTTTTGCTTTGTTTTTTATTTTATTTATTATTATTTTTTTTTTTTGCAGTTTTTTGGCCAGGGCCAGGTTTGAACCCACCACCTCAGGTATATAGGGCCAGCACCCTACTCCTTAGAGGCATAGGCACCGCCCAATCTCAATAAATGTTAATGGCTTGAATTCCCACTGAAGAGGCATAGATTAGCTGACTGGATTAAAAAACACAAGCTGAGGATAGGATTAAAGATGGCGGCCGAGTAACAGCTTCCCTGCAACTGGGCACAGAGAATCTGGGGAGACAGGACTCCAGGCATCTCTGGCTGGTGGGATCTGCCTATAATCATCCCTTTGAGTATACAGGGAGCCAGCAAGGGACTTTTGGACCCCAAGAGCAGGACAAAAACAGTGGAGAACTGGCAAGTGGTTGCGAGTGTTTGATCGACCTAATCATCCTGGCAATTGTGAGTACAAGCAGCAGTGAGACTGCAAACCGGAAGGGCCTTACCTGGGAACTGTTTTGGTGTTCTTGGACTTGGCACTCACTTGAACTGCATTGGGGAGAGCTTCAGCAGAAGTGTGGAGAACTTTGGGCATTGTCTGGGGCCCCAGACTGAACCACTGAGCTGGGCGCAGGAAGCCATTATGAAAGAACTGCCCCGGCAAGCTCCGTGCTGAGGGTCCCAGAGCAAGGATCAGGCGGGACAAAGTAACCTAGTGACTGAGCAGCCTAAAGGCGGGGAGTGAGCTGCCTTACAGCCTTAATCCTTGTGGGCACAGTGAGACAATTTTGGCAAACTGAAGCCTTGGGCTGTTGCCCTGGGTAAAATGCCGTGAAGTCACAGCTCATAGCAACCTCAAACTCCTAGGCTTGGCGCCACTCAGACCTCCATAAGAGCTGTGCAGCAACCCCTGACCAGTGACCCGCACCCACTGGGCCTCCGCATTCCCTGACCAGGAACTGCGGGAGCCACACACAGCTACCTCCGGTCTCCTGTGTCCTCCCAGCCTCCACACTAGCCTGGTCATCTGGCCAGGGACTCTGGGAGCTGCGTGCCCTCTGGAGCCCTCCCTGCCTCTGCATAGAGCCCTTCTCCTGGCCAGAGACTGCAGGAGCCTTGGGCTCTCTGTGCCAAAGTCACTGGGTGCCAGGCATTCCCACCACCATGCGCACCACGCCCAGCCCTGTTGGTGGATATAGGTGTGTCACACAATGGAGCTGCTTCCACAACCAGATCTCCCTAGGTAGAGCAGCCCCAAAGGAACTACACAGGGTCACTCCCTACAAAGATCCAGCAACAATAGAGTGATTCTGCTGGGGTCTAATCTTGGAGAGACACCTCCCCAACTCTGAGGACAGCCAGAGGCAACAGTGAAAAACAATTATGAGGCAAAATCAACAGAAAAACTCTGGCAATATGAATAATCAGAGTAGATTAACTCCCCCAAGGTCCAATGGGGCAGAAACAGCACAAGACCCCATGCACAAATAAATACCTGAGATGTCAAAAATTGAATTCAGGATCTGGATAGCAAATAATATCCAATTAGAAATCCAAACAGTAACAAAAGATATCTCAAGAATTCAATGAATTCAAAGACCAAATGACCAAAGATTTTGAAACATTGAGACAAGAAGTTGCATCCCTCAAAGATCTGAGTAACACAGTAGAATTCCTCAGTAACAGAATGGAGCAAGCAGAAGAAAGGATTTCTGACATTGAAGACAAAGCTTTCAAACACTCCCAAACCCTCAAAGAAGAAGAGAAATTGAGAGCAAAAACAGACCACTCTATCAGAGAGCTCTGGGATAATTAGAAGAAAACCAATATTCATTTTATAGGGATCCCCAAAAGTGACAAAGTGGCTTCACAAGGCACAGAGTCTCTTCTCCATGAGATTATGAAGGAGAACTTTCCAGACATGCCAAGAGATTCCGAAATTCAAATAGCAGACAGTTGCAGAACTCCAGCATGACTCAACCCGAATAAGACATCCCCCAGACACATCATAATCAATTTCACTAAAGTTAATATGAAGGAGAAAATTCTGAAAGTTGCCAGATGAAAGAAAACCATTACCTACAAGGGGAAGAATATTAGAATAACTGAAGGATCTCTCTGCTGAAACCTTTCAAGCTACAAGAGGATGGTCATCGACTTTTAATCTCCTAAAACAAAATAACTTTCAACCCAAGATGCTGTACCCAGCTAAACTGAGATTCGTTTATGATGGAGAAATTAAATACTTCAACGACATTCACAAGTTGAAGAAATTTGCCGCAACTAAACCAGCTCTCCAGGACATTCTTAGACCTATCCTCCATAAAGACCAGTGTAATTCTCCACCACAAAAGTAAACCCACCCCCCAAATTTTTGATCAAATTCAAACTCCCACAGTCGCAAAAGAATTAAAAATGTCCATTGGACTCTCCAAAGACTTATCAATATTCTCAATTAATGTGAATGGTTTAAATTGTTCTCTAAAGAGGCACAGGTTGGCTAACTGGATACAAAAACTCAAGCCAGATATCCATTGCATCCAAGAATAGCATCTTACATTAAAAGACAAATATATACTCAAGGTGAAGGGATAGTCATCTGTATTCCAGGCAAATGGAAACCAGAAAAAAGCAGGTGTTGCAGTTCTGTTCGCAGATGCAATAGGCTTTAAACCAACCAAAATAATTAAGGATAAGGATGGACACTTCATATTTGTCAAAGGTAATACTCAATATGATGAGATCTCAATTATTAATATTTATGCACCCAACCACAACACACCTCAATTTATAAGAGAAA